>QUSF01000053.1:2449484-2547541 GCA_003676055.1 Chloebia gouldiae
TATGTAATGACTGAAGCCCCTGGACAAATGTTATGCCTCTGCATGTGACAGAAAACTGCAGGATTGGAGACCAGAAATAAATGTAATACCTACATACATTCTGAACTGAGAATTTTCTGCACAGGCAGTGCTCATAGCACAGGGCATATAATGAGTAGGTCTGGTTTTGTCCTTGCAGAGGAAACTCACAAAAACACTGACATTTCAGAGGAATTATGCAATAGGAAATGTTTTATTCTAATAAACAATAGGCTAATTCATAGAGGAAAAGTTTTTTCGTTTCTCCAGTCACTCAAAATAGTACATATGGAAGTTTTTTCTCATGAGAAGCTCAGGAAGCCTGAGCTTTTAATAACACGGAGACTCAATACTCTTAAAGATATCACCCACAATTTAGAATCATGTCCTTATGCTCAATTAGCAATCCGCAATTCCTAAATAAAGCAATTTAATCCTGTATGACATTCCCAGATTTTCATATCTATTCTGATTGATATTTCTTGTAAGTGCTTTGCCCACAATTCCTACATTTTTTCCCCTTTAACCTGGCTTTTTATATGATGTTTCATATGAAAATAAATCATCAGTGTAATTAGTTATCTAGTATCACAATGACGTTAAAATCACAAAAGAAATGACAGAGTCTGGGAAAGCAGAAGAAAAGCAAAAAACCACACTTCCACATTTTCTCCCTCTTAACATTTACATGAAACTTCACTTTGAAAATGAGCTGCCACTCAGAGACATGAAACTTGTGAGTTCATTAAATGTGGCATAATTGTTCATTCCTTCAATGAGGAAGCTGGTTGCCTGAAGCCTATTTCTTTGCAAAAAAAAAAAAAAAGCAAGAAAAAGATTGCATTAATTTCAAGAAATCAGCAGTGTATTAGACATAGTGGTATTTTTGCACACGAATTTCAGTCATGTCCAACGAAATGAAAGAAATAGATCTTTTGAGAAAAAAGCGATTAAAGGGGTAACTTATAAATAATCAATAATATAATTTAGTCAGCAAGCAAATTACTTGGAAAAAAATAATTTCACAGCTAAAGCTCCTCCTTCTCAAACCCCTTAAGTGGTTCTGCGCCACTCACACGAGGCTCGGGTTCCACTCCAAGTGTCCCAGTGAGAAGGAAGAGCAGAGCAGTGCTGGAAGGACCTTCCCTGCCCACAGATGGGTCCATGGCACTGCAGCTGTGGGGGACACCTGGGAGCTCACCAGCACAGAGCGGCAAAAGGAAGCTGAAACCTGCTTTAGCTCAAGGGACACAAATCTGATTTCCAAAGCACTGGTTCTACTAAGGCATTTCATTCTTCACAGCACATAAACCTTCAACCAAGCACTTAACTTTTTTCTTCCACTAAAACTCAGTGTACTGAAATTCAATCCATGTGGAGTACAGTGTAAGTAGTTTTTAATCACTATTGTAAATAATAAAATTTACTAACTATTTCAATACACATTTTTAATACAAATAATTCTAATCACCACTGTAATAATCTAAAATTTAAACAACTGCATCAACAGTTCAATCATCCTACAGTCCTCTGAGATAAGCCTTAGTGTCTGTGGCAACTTAGAGCTGTAAATCTGAGCTGTCACTATGATAGCTGCTGGCCTTGCCAACCAAATATTCAGTGGCACTTGCTATGCATTATCCCTTCATAGCGGCAGGTGAGGGAGTCAGGAACAGACAGCATTCATGATTCTAATCCCTAAGTAGATTGGTTTCTTCAACAATAGCTATTTCATTTAACATTGGTACCACAATCATCTTTCATTTCAGAGAAGTAACTTGCATAAATTTTATAAATTAGAACATGAAGTGAAATAACAACTTTTTGAAAATGCCATGCCCACTCAGAAATCAGGAAATGGTAACACAGGGTGTACAAAGCAGATTTGAAGGAGACTGTTCCTGGTAAATTTACAGACATGAACAGTAATTAGCATTGTAGTTATTTGGGCCATATTCTCACCTCTCAGCTAAATTTAAAGAGGCAGCTATAAAGATTTGAGAGTATCACACTCATTGAAAACCAACCTAATTCTAGTAAGAATTATTAGGGGTAGGCAGTAACAAAGGAGGTACCTGTTCCAGTCTCAATTTGCAAGTATCATTTTGCAAACAAGTAAAAAAAAAAGCTGTCCCCTTCCTTTTTCATGCATTTGAAAGCTATAATTATTTATCTCTTCTAAAGCTCCTTCTAAAGTCACTTTAATTTTTCCAACTCAGTTATCTCTGATTTCAGAAACTTGAATGTAATTTAATCATTAACTGTATTTTCAAATTAACATAATTCCTTTCCAATCCTAAGTAATCAGACACAGCTATTTCCTCCTAAGTCATCCATATGGGCATCTGAAGTGTTCTTCATACCTTTCTTCCTTATTAGTATTAAAGGGGACATTGGCATCTCTCTTCCTCAGTGCTACAGTTATCCCAAAACCCTATTACAAGTAAAATTCTTAAAACTAGGGTTTTGCCTTGACAATGACTAAAATGAGGTCTGTTATACCAAACAAGCATTGTAAATTTTCAGGATAATATCATAACATAAAATAGAAGAACAATAATGTCTTTGCCACTTTCCACATAAAATTCACTTTCTCCAGTCCATCCAAATAAATTATTTTATTATGGTCTTTGACTTTTTTGTTTTATCCCAATATACCCCAAGATTTACACTCTAAATGTGAATTTCCCAAGACCTTTCTTGGGAAATTCCCTGTGGGTTTCCCAAGACCTCTCTTGGCACTACCCCATCTTCAGGACAACTTTCCCTTTTTCCAGTAAATTCAAAAAACCTCATCAAAGTCAGATTAACATTCCCAGACTATCACACAGTTTAAAAACTACAGTCTTGTTTTGCTTTGCTTTCTGAAGTATTTTTTTCCTTAGACACCTTTTACCTCTATGAGGAAAGTAACCTCTTAGATTTTTTTTTTTCACAAGAAGAATGTTAGCTTCTCAACTAGTATGTAACATTATACAGCATTCTAACTGAATTTATTGCAGAAACAAAACCGGCAAGCCTTGCTGGGTATGTTTAGGGTATTTTCTGGACTGCACAAATCTTCAGTAGTCACAATTTGAGTGATGCTTCCCAGGAGCTCAATGTCTAACTACACCGTGGCACTCCATAAGCAGGTAAGGTGACACAGATCTGAGGCTCCCTTTGAAAAGCACAATCCAGAGTACATTCAATGATATTATCATGACACAATCTATGTGGAAGATTCCAATTCTTTCCTATAGAGAGATCTGACAGTGGATAATGAAAAACCCTCACTGACTGGGATTTGTTTGGTTGCCTGTTTTTGGTGTTGTTTTTGTGGGGGTTTGTTTGTTTATTGTTGTGGTGGTGTGTTGGCTTTATTTGAGAGTTTTAAGCTGTTTCCTGGAATTTTAAACACACTCTAAGTGACTCACTCACAGAGTGTGTTTAAATTTCTCAACCAGCTTCCAGAGTCTGCTCTTTGCAGAGTTCATACATCCTGTGATCATAGCAGACCCTCATTTCACATTTGTTCACATTTGTACCAGTTTTGCAATAAAGCACTGCCAGACAAATTAATTTCATATCATTATTTTACATACTGCCTAGGAAGTGATGTTAATGTTTTAGAACACAATTCAAGTCTATTTTCATTAAGAGACAATGCTCTATATTCAAAAATCCAGTCAAGAGAATCCAGTTGAGCACTCCAAAATAACTGTGCAAAAGGCAAAATACTGTATTTCTAACTCAAACATAGGAAATAGTGTAAAAAAGAAATATGCTATGATCCATCAGAATTATCTGTAGTGATTACCAGTAAATGAAACAAATAGTAATAGGAGCTGGACTCAATGATCCTTGTGGTTCCCTTCCAGCTCCGAATATTCTGGGATTCTGTGTTTCTGTAAACTAAAAGCTGCAGTTTTCTCCTTCACAACACACAGTATCTTACATATTGAAAATAAAAGGCAATACTGGAAATTTAAAAGTCTAATCTATTTTAACTGACAGATAAAGACAAGAAACTAATCCTTACAGGACGAATTTTCTATTAAACTTACTGGGAAACTTTAAAAATATTTTTTAAATGACACCTGGGCCATAGGGAAAAGAAAAGCAGTAAATCTTACTCCAAAGATGACAGCATGAAGGAAGAAACTCTTAATTAAGTATCTAAGCTCCTTCTGCAGTTCTGATTTTGTGCAGCACTGCAGAGGGAGAAAGCGTATCTGACAGAGCTGTGTGAGCTCCAGGTTTCTGTGATTACAGCCCTAGGGAGAACTGTGGCTGGCTCAGAACTCCTAGCTGACAAACACTCCTCTGGAAGCCTCTCCTGTAGCACAGCAATGGAAGCTCTGGATGTGGTCTTGAAGAACCCTTCAGAAGAGTCCACTGTTGGGCTGCTCCTATTCCCATTACCTTGAAGAGCATTAACATTTTGCTAAAGAGCATCAGCACAGCTGAGGTCAAGCACCTTCAAAACCCCAGCTTTATGGGGTGCTTTTGACACATTTTCGAAAGCATGGCCTCTGTTTTCCATTCACCTTCAGAGAAAAAACACTCCAGTTTACACTTCATGATGGCCCTCCACTGGTATAGAGTAGAATCTAGAACTGTTTTCAGCACAGTAGCAGTCATACTTTGATAATTCCCTTTCAAAGATTTTCTTTTACAAAACATGTCATACAAACATAGACAGCCAGTACTTGTTTCTCAAGCTGAGTAACTGCAAGCTGAAGTAAATCCCCCAGCAGAATGTCACTACAAGTTATTATGTTGTAGGTGCTTTATTTTTTGAGAGCTGTGCTTGACTGAAACAGAGCTGAAACAATCATGGATTCATATATTACAGTGCAGTCTGAAAGCCTCTTTGGGGCACGTGAGAACTTGAAATAACCTTTGGTTGCTCTGACCTCATTCTGATTCAAGGGGCTCCAGGCAGTAACCAGGAAGCAGAAAATTTGGGGGGAATATAGCATGCCCAAAGTAGTCCTTCCTTCAGCATTGCACTACTGTGCAGGCATTCACACTTTGCACACAGTCAAGACTACTTATGTATGTCATAAATAATTCCCAGTTGAAGGGTTATCTGTGCCGAGCAGTCTTGGAACTGTGGCAGTATTGCTTCCTAGAAGGATATACCCTGAAAATACTCAGTTCACTACTTACCTTTCTTTTCTAAAAAGATTTTTCAAATTGGAGCAGAATAGCTGGTCTTTATGCTCACACAGTTATTCTGGCATAATACAAATTCCTTTTGTATTTTACTGAAACTATTAAAATTATGGAAAATAAACCAAACTCTGCCAGACCCAACCATGTTTTTGTTCATTTGAAATCTGCATTCCTCAAGGATGCAGAACTAGAGCACCACGGTACAAGGGAATGGACTAGTGTCTATGTGTAAGATACTCCACTCTTAGAAGTGGAAGTAGACTTACCTAGACTTTTGATATTTGTCTAAGAGATTTTTTGCACATAATGATTGGATGAGGTCCACAAGATTTAACATATAGAGTTCTGCTGAAACACAAAATTTCACAACCCCATGATTACAGTTCCTATCAATATTCTTAACCCTGTCCATGACTGCTGTGATGTCCCCCTGCCTCTGGCTGCTATCTCACTGCTATGCTGTTCTGTAGAGCACAATGCTTATCCAGACAGCCGAGTCTTTTTTTTGTTCAATGTTATCCTTCGGCTATTTTGCACCTCCTGCTCATCAGCTGTGCCAATTTGATTTGTCTGCCTTTGTGCTGCACCCTTCTGTTAGCACACCTCAGGTGACTGCTCTGCAGCACCTGGGCATGTTTCTCTCTCCATTTGCTCTCATTTCCTTTGACATGAATAGCCCTGGTTACCACAGGCCAACCTACCAAATCGTAAGCTGTTTTTCAGGCCTAAGGAAAGTGGTTAAGGTGCTGTGCAACAAACCCACCATGACTGTACCTACATCTGGCTTTATGCTCTTATTCTAAAATTAAGTGTCTAGGATACTTGAACTGCAAAATGCAGTATATGCTCCCACACTTCAGTAGCAAAATATACAGCAGCCTATAAAGATTATTCTACTAATTAATAAGCATGCATTGGAATGAAAAACAAAGTTCAATTTGCTTTTACCAGCTTCTAACATCTGAAAATTTCAACACAGCAAGCAAACCAAATTTCTCTCTCTTGTTGAAGAGATTTGCATGTACATTTTTTCTGGAAGTCCACTTTTTTTGCAATCACATTTCCAGCACAAACTGGATACCTGGTATCATGTTCATATAGCATAGACACATATTCTGCTGTGGGGCTCCTAATCACTGTGTTTTCTTTGTCCACTCAACCCAGTTGGAAAAGTGGTTGTCAAATGCACACAGTTATCACAACTAGACATTGATGGATTGATATACATCACATATAATGTCTCCTTAATTTTTACCACCTCCATAAAATGTTCCAGACTCCTGTGTTCATTTGAGGACCATTATCCAAAATGATTTATATCTCATCCTCTTCATGAAAGGTTTATTTCATTAATTCATTAACAAAGGTAGCAATTTTATCATTTTTCACCATTAATGAAACTGTTTTCTTGACTTCCAGGTCAGTACCTGCATACCAGTACTTGCTTCCAAATTCAAGTTGTGTAAAAAAAATATTTCATACTATTCTGTTAATTCCAGGCTTATTTGGAGAGGTTTAAACACTAGAAAAGGAGTGTACTAGTACCTAAGCAGGGCACACATTACTTGCTTTGAAATAACTTCTGTCAGTGTTATGTAGGTCTTTACACCTGCAATCAACACAATGAGAAATAGAAATCCTTGAAGCTCTCCCAAAGCTCAGACACTCCACATGTAGCAGTTTTTTGAAGGTAACCAGACTGTTCACATTCACTTGCATGTTCATAGACACACATTTTTCTCTACTACAGCTCTCTTTTTTGTACTCCTGCTACTTATGTGGAATGGATTTTGAGCCAGCTCAACAATCTATACCCCTTTGTTCCCAAAGGAATAACTCCATTATTGTTTCCCTGGCATAAGTTACAACAAATAAGAAACCTGTTGAAGGGTGGCCACAACAGACGGTTTTGTTATTAAGAGTCAGCACACTATCCAAACCTGATGAGAAGAGCAGACAGGTAATGGAGCTGCATATGCTGCTGAACAATCTCACATGCACAACAGCAATTTTCAGCCCACCATTTATCTCCCACTTCCTTGTCTTCAACAGAAGAAAAAACATCCTGGTCACAGGACTCAAGTAGTAGATTAACACAGACAGGGTTTAATTTCAAGATTCAAAAAACCTTTTCTATGCTTAACATACATAAGGCCCTCTGCTTGCTAGTAACTGGAAAACAATAAAGGTTCTCCTTTCAATAAAAAAAAACAAAAACAAAACAACCAACAAAACACAAAACAAACCAAGAGCCCAACAGCAAGAGAAACACAAGACTGAACATTAGTGTAAGTATTAAGTTTCTCTTAAACCCTTTGGAACAAACCTGAAAGGCAACAATTATTTTGGCCTAAACCGAGAGATATGTGCACAATTATATTTTCTTTAGTTTCTACTATTTTCTATTTCTATTTAGTTTTCTATTTTATTCTAATTATACCCAGGAATCTATTGCTTCAATGGCAGTGGCTCTGCTCCTTTGTGTCACAAGCCATCATCTGATATGGGAGAAAGGTCACAATTCACTACTAAAATAGTACTTTTTTTGCAGACCACTGGAGCCAGGTCTTCTGTGGCACTCAGGGATGTTATAAAAATGAATGCACACATACCAATAAAGTCATTCTTGCTTCAAGGCACTTCAGATCCGGCAGACTTCATGCACTGCTCAAGTCTTAATTCCTAGCAGCGACTGCAGCATACCAAAAGCAACAGGCCCTTCTGTCAGAGATACCACACACGGAAGGGAATGGCTGTTCTGGGAGAGCTGGCAGGGGGGCAGAAATCCCCAGTGGCCAGAGACTGAGCCACCAAAGGCACTTGTCACCACAGCTGCATCTAAACGAGGAATCTGCTGCTGGCATGCAGTTTGTTCCCAGTTCCTCAGAGATGTTACTATGGGAAATTTTGTAATGGGAATTCCTTATATCTGATGCATATTTCAGAAAGACAAAGTAGGAACAAAGCAAAGAAAGTGACAAGAATGATAGGAAATCTTATCAGCACATTGTGTCCCATTTACTGTCCTGCTGGAGAACCCCAGTAGAGATGAGAAACTTCTTCTAGACAGCAACCAGGCAAGATTAGCAGCACATCACTGATTTACACTGTGCTTCATGTTCTTAACTATTTAACTATTAAACATTTTTCCATTAAATAAAATATACTAAAGCTTTACCCAACTGCAGTGACATAAGACAAATGTCTGCTAGTCAAAACATTTGCAAATGCTTCTGAAATACAATTAGATATACATCTTGATACAGCTCTAAATCCCACAGTTAAAAGTTAAGCAACAAATATGTATATATTTTGCCCAAAAGCTTAATGCCCTACCCCAAATACACAAGACCTGCTGGCTGGCTGCCAGAGAGAATAAAGTATCAATAGTGACACATATTGGATTACCCTACAAAGAGAGCCAGATAACTAAATGGAGAAATTTGCGTAAAGCTTAATAGGTACACTGACCATTTTTGCTTTCACATACACCACAAAACCTGTGTAGGCTGTTTTCACAAAAATATTTTAGTACAATGGTAGCTAGGAAAATTGACCCAATTATGGGGTAGTCCTTGTCTGAAAAAAAAAAAAAATAAAGAATTGCAGCAGTGTTACTGGAATCACTATTTGTCTCAGGGAAATGAAATGGGAGAAACCGACACAAAACACTTAGCATATGAGAAGTTCTACTCAATATTAATTACTTTGTCACTAGTAGTGATGGCAAAGAACAGTGCTCAGCCTCTTTTCCTCTCCAGTGTATTTCTGTTCCAATATACATTTCAATATCAATTTCCCCGGCAGAATTACTGTCATATCTAATGAGCAAACAGATGTTATGTCTTTTTATGCCCTTGATTTTTCAGATTAATTAATTCAGATCACTAATAATATATTTTAAGATTGTCCCAATTAAAAAGATGTGCTGTAAGACCACACAAAGTTAAAATAATGCACAAAATCACATACTGGGTATATGTTCCTATTCCCCCCAACAAGAGTTTTCCAATTTTTCCTTTCAGATTTTCCTTTGAAAAACCCATCAAAGACTAAACATTGAAGCTTCACAAGGTACTATTACAGTACTAGAAAAAATACAAATACTATTTGCCCAGCTATTTCACTCTAAACACAGTATTTAATTCATGGCGATAAGTTGATTCTGCAGATGCGCATCCTAAAAATATCTTCTTCAAGACATGTATGCTCTAGACCAGTCAAGCACATTGATAATACCTTTGTAACAATTCCATACAAGAAAACCCATTTTTAAACTTAGGGGATGAATCACAGTTTCAAATTAATATCAGGTATCTATTTTCTTCTCATAATTTCAATTTCATATTGGATCTCAATTGAAACACTCATGATTTCTGTAAGCCATCGCATCAGTCAACACATTTTAAGGAAGCTAATCAACACACCAAAAAGTACAGTGCCTTTTGAAACAAAGCCCACACAGAGCAATACTGGATTCACTGCTCATGTCTGTATTTGCAAATCCTGTGGCCTAGCAGTAGCAGACTTACAAAATGAAACAGCAGCACCCAGAACTTAATCTCCAGGTTAGATCCATTTGAGAGCATCTTTACTTAGATTAGCCCTACTCTCCTCCTATGGTCTGACTGTTCCTTTGAGTGTGCAAGGTGTGCTTCTGAAGTACATCCTCAAGCTCAGTCTAATTCAAAAGGAACTCAGTTTATCTCTACACACACCAAAGGATGTGAGCCAAAGCACAGTAAGTGCTGATGATCTGCTTCAAAAGCACATTTCTGAATCACAGAAAAGCACTAAAGGAGATTTGGCCATTGAAACCAATGGGACCTTTGCCATTCCTTTCAGTGAGATAAAACTTACTTGATTCTTCCCTCCCTTTGTGTTTTTGTTTTTTTTTTTTTTATCTCTGATCATTCCATTTAGGTTTAGTAAGAGGTGAAGAGTAAAACAGAATTGATAAATACAATGGAAGAATAGTATGTTAAATAAAAGGAAATTTTGCTGGTGTGGTTATTCAGATTGCTTTTGTTTGCTCTGGCTTTTCTCATTCTCACAATCATGCAGGTAGAACCAAACCAAAGGGGTAAAGCTGGTGATATTTTCATGGCTGTGCTTAGAAATATACTGCTGTGCCCAAGCAGATTACTTCTGGAGGCACTGGGGTTCTCCAGAGGCTGAACAGACAGCTCACATTCAGTTAATTTCAGGCATTAAAGAAAATGCTTATGAGGGCAAAGGTAATGTCTGTCAGCTCTTTAAGATCCTTTGGTCCCAAGTACTTTCCTCAAAAACACCTCCCCTCTCTCTTGCTGATACAGAGGGGAAATAAAAGTGCATATGAGGTACCATCACAGGTACTACAGGGCCCTGAATCAATATGAAAATCTAGTCATCATAAAAGTGCTGTTTAAAAACATCACACCCATATTCCTTTATAAATTATGTATTTTTCTTTTTCTTGAAACTGTTGAAGTCATTTATCTTGTGATTTATCATTTACATAGAAATGATGAGATGATTAGGCATACTTATTGTCCACCACAGAGATAACACACCAAATCCAAACATATATTAGGAAGATGGCGTGTATGACATCAAACTAAGACACTTAATAACACTTAATACGGCCATACAGCAAGTGACAAAATGCTGAGCAGACTATAAACACAAACCCAGTCTTTGAGCCTAGTAGTTCCTTACACATCTTTTCCATGAGTCAGATACCACCTCCACCATATGAAGTCCTAGAACAGCTACCACTTCTTTATAAGAGGAGGATGAATCCTGCATATCTACCCTTTCCAAAAGCACATTCAGTACAAACTGCACTCCCAGCCACTGTGAGATATGGGAGAAAAAAGTGAAGTGAGCTGCCTTTTTTTTGCCCTGGTCTTTAATAAAAATGTCATGAATTTACAATATCTACATAGGCTTGTTGTTGGTTTTGCTCCTGGGGAAAAGGCATCTGCAGCCTTGAAAATTGGGAAGATTTTGTTTTGAAGACATAAAAGATTTGTTTGCCATGAAAGAAGAATCTCTAACTGTGTAAAGACCATGCCTAACAAAGCTGAAAGTGCCAGAACTCTGTAGTACTCACCCAGCCAAGACTGATCGCTGAGAACAGGTTAGTGATGTTTACAAGAACATTTGAACAATTCTAATCCAGATTATACATTAGCTCTCAGCCAGCATGTGTTTCTGACAGCTTTTTCTAGACTGCCTGTAGCAGCTGAGAGTTTTCACATTTTCAACAAATGGGGAAGAATTAGCAGCACTCCTAAGACTATCAAGGACTCTCACATCTCAAGACTTAAGACACTCATGATTTAAAGAGCCCTTTGGAAGCACCATTTAACAGTAGTAAGGTCTTCGGTGTTTTTGCCATTTCCAGCAGTGCAGATGTAGAAATGCTGACAGGACCTGCCACCTGCAGAACATCCCTGTGCTACCAGAACTGCTTGGGCAGCACCTCAGAGCTTCCTGCAGAAAGTGTGATGTGGGCCAGCCTACACAGTACCACCCAACACTGCCATTTTAATCCACGTGCCATGGTTCCTGGAGCACACAGCTGATGTAACGAGACATCTGGAGTCATGTCTGCCTCTTATTTCTTATTCATCCAGAGGCCCAAAGGACGGCCTTCCTTCTTCCTTCTGGTCTGCTGCACGCCTTGTAGGGCACACATGGCAAAGCAGTCCTGAGGGTAGAGTACTCACAACCATCCTGCCTGAGGATAAAGATCAGCAAGAGGTACATAGATCCTGTAATGCCTCTTGTGCATTCCTACTCATTTTTATTGGAAATGGAAGTGGATGTCAGGAGTATTAAAGCTGTACAGAGCTGCAAAACTGCAGCATATCATTGACAAACTGACCCTCTGAAAAGCAAGAAGTACAGTACAAAGTAAACAACGGATATCTGTTTTGAGACCAAGGAAATGTCATCCTACAATGTACAGCCTTCAAAACAAAATAAAAAAAAGCACTACCTATGAACTTCTGACATATGCAAATTTTCAGCTGAAAACATAATGCTCCTAAACAGTTTGTATTCATTACAGAACTTATTTAGATCTTCTCTTTCAGAAAATTGAGCAAACCACAACTAACATTTTGCAGATAGCAACACATAGATTCAGCAGAATCTGAGTCCCAACCATTTAAAATATTGGAATGGAGGGCACAGAGGCAGGATTTGGGCAGCCACACATAATCCTGTGGAACACTGCAAGGAGCAAGGTTTTTCATTTCCTTGGGAGCTGCAAAGCCTGAATGCCAAGGCCAGCAGAGAAACCATAGTCCCTGTTCAGGTTGTTTAACACATGAAGGGACTGACACAACTTTCAGCTGCTGGCTTGTGCTTCTCATTGTACCCAACAGAGGCCTGCCTACAAACTTACTGCCAAAATGCAACTAAAATGTACTCTAACATTAATATGCTGTTACATCATTCTTTTAAGACCACTGTATGAGTTAAATACACTAACTAAACTTCCAGATTCAAAATACGTGGAGCTAGCAACACCTAGAATATGTTTGTAAATAATACACAAATACCTGTACCTATTTATGCTCTTTAAGTATTAGCATAAAACTGACCAGCTATTCCAATATTACCTGTGGTAGCTGTAGGCTTTTTCTAACATAACTCTTTACTGTTTGAAATTCTAATCGATCCCATTTGAAATTTTAACCTAAAAATGTCCCAAAGGATTTAGTATTTAAACAGCTTATGGTATCTTTAAGTACCTCTTGCCCTTTCTGTATTTGCCACACCCTCAGGCTCCTGCCAGAGCTATAGGGTATTACATGTTGCTATAGGTAATGTACTGAACACATAACCAATTGAGCTACAGAGCTCCTTCTGCACCTTAGGAGTACCAAGCAGAAAAATTCTACCATCTATCTTACTATGTAGAACATCTAATTACTCTGAAATGGTAAGCTAAGATTTGACCAAATATAAATTATACAATGTTCTGATTTGAAAACAAAACCAGTGAGAGACTCCAAGTCAGAAATACAATTTATTAGGAAAGGTGAAAAATAAAACAAAATACATGCAGTAATACAAAAGAAAAACCACGGACAGAGTCAGAATACAACCTGACACCCTTTTTGGTCAGGGCGTTGGTAGTTGTCCAAGTTGGAATGGCTGCGGTCTTTCTGGAAATCCAGCAGAAAAGCCTGAGTCTGGTGTCCCAGAAACACAGATTATATCCAGTTAGGAATACTTGGCTCCTCACTCTGGGTGGGGCATCTCACAACAGGATGTTCTAGTTCTTACCAGTCATGCAGTGACATTCAATAACCCATCATCAGCAGATGTCTCCCCTGAGAGAGGATTGGTTGTGAAAGAGATAAGGAAAACTGCCCACTTAACAGAAGACAAACTGTCATACAGATGGCAAATGGAATGCATCTTGCCTTTCAAGCTGTGACATACAATCACAAAGGAATGCAGAATTCTTAGTTGCTGATAATTTTTGAGTAAAAAATTTAGTCTGTAGAACAGCTAAAGGAAAAGTCTGTAAATGATTACTAAAATTTAATTCTTTCATCTGGAAAAAAAGAAAATTCCTAAGTTACTGAATGAATGAGTAAGACAGTCAAAAAATAAGCCTACACTACCCTGCCAACCTAGATCTACAAATCCCAAGAGCTGAGATTCTGGCCTCACTGAAACTTTAGGAGCCAGTATCTGCTGACTTGAAAAAGGACACAGTACCTCCTGTGATGTACTGGCAGCACTTCCACCCTGTCTGCAGTTTCAAACGCTAATGTACCACTCCTGCACGTGTACACAATGTGCTTTAGGAAATGCACCTGTACGGATCTGTGGGGATGATGTATGGATGCCCCACACACTTGTTTCACTTTCCACGGCAGCTCAGTAGGCACTGATTGCATTGTCCCTATGCCTGAACTCCTCTGCTAGCAGCTCATCCGTCTCACTCCTGCTATGCTCAACATGGAGCACAGGTAATTACAGCAACAACTGGAGTAATAAGGAAGACAGTAATGCTACATACAGACTTCACTATATTATCATATCCCATTTCCTTCTAATATTTCACAGCCATCAAGCACATAATAAAAATAAAGAATGGGACAGATCCCCATAAGGATTTAGAAAGGATTTAAGGGTTTCTCTGATCAAAAGCAGAAATTAATTGTCTCTTCCCCCTTTCCTCAAATCCAAAGAAGCAGCCTCATGCCTTCAGGATGCCTAAATTCAAATGTTGCCACTCCCTTTAAAGGCTTTGCATGTGCATTTATAGCTCCCTGGACAGTTCTGCTCTCACCCAAGCTCAGGAATCTCAACACCTGAGTGCTGAGCAGTTCCCACTGATTTTATGGATGACTGATAGAAGTCTGAGGGTTTATGCATTAGCAGACCCTGTAGCAAAGCACTGACCACTCCATTGTTTTTTTTTTTCTAACAAGATGAGAGGAATCCTGCACTGTCTCAGGCTTTTACCCCTGCCAAACACAAATAAACAGAAGTTTTCTTTGGCTTCTGCAAAATATGTAGGGACTTTTTCCTATTCCAAACAAGTTTTCAGGTTAATGGTTCAGGCTTCCCCTAGCAGGTACCTTGACATAATTTCCCACAGAGAAAGGAAATGCAAATGTCTGTTTTCAGCCCTGCTGTGACTTACAAAGCTATATAAAAAGGAGTTCCATGCTAACTAATTCTACTTCATCTGCATTGTTTTAATCTTTATAAAGTGTAAGGAAGGGAATTTTATTTACATATTTCTGTGCTAGAAGATTCTCAGACACATTTATCTTTGTGGCCTGAACTACTGCACTTCACAAGGAGGGTTAAACCCAGCCCTGAATCCCAGGCACTCCCTGAACGTCAGCTCCTGACATTTTGTGATGCCCAAGCAGCTCCATACTGAGCCTGCTCACCCTGTGCAGCTTTTGTGCAGCTCCTGAGTCCCTGGAGGTTGTCTCCCTGTCCAGGGAATAGAGATATGCGCTGTGGATCCTGGCCTTTATACGCCAAGGACCAGGAGCCGCAAACACAGACACCACAGTACTGCAGACTTTTTCAGAGGCTTTCTCATTTCAGGAAAAAATGCTGTGCTATGCTAAACCAGCATAGTACCCCACACATCATGGGATTTACATGCTAACCACAGGATAAAACCATGGAAAAAATTCCTTAAGGACAAAAGGTAAAGCAAGCACAAATGAAACGTATGTAGGAAGACAGACTAAATGATCTTATATCTTTTCAACTCTGAATACAGATTTATAGTGCTCTTTAGGACAATTCAACCACATAACCAGAATAATACAATTCTATACTTGTAAGACAAATCAACCCAAAACACAAGTAAGTCTTATTTCAGTTGTGATTTCTTGCTAGTTTTTTATATTATGGAGCCACTGTGATCTGTCTTCAAATTTTATATCACATAAACTATTAGACAGTATTAAAAAATTATGAAATAGCCAGCTGCTAATGATCTCTTTGGAATGGTTTAGCAAGTGCTAAAATCTCAAATTAGCAAACAACTGTTCTCTTTGTCTCATTATAGAAATAACCTTCGCTGTTCACAAAGTTTAGATGTTCATGTGGATTACAGGGAGAAGGAAGAGGGTATAATTTCCAGGTATCCTCTACATTATGAAAAATAATTTTGTAACACTAAGTAACAACCAAGCCACATAATAATAATGTGTTGAAGTGCCAAAAACTCTCAGTGTGCAAACAGTACAGTAGAACTGAACAATGACAGCTTTGTGAATTCCTGGGATACTTCCTAAAGGATGTGAGAATGAATATTTTAAAAGGGTTCAGTAAATCATCACCTCTGATTGATTATATGAAATGAATCACAAGACACATCTAAACAGACGCATTACAATTTATAATTTATGCAGACTTTTTGTGGTTTAAATTTTCAACACACTGAAAAGAAAACCTTTAAAACAAAACAGCTCTGCAAAATCCCCAAATGCAGGGAGTCTGTTTTGCTGCTGTGCCAAGTAGCTTGTCCTTCCCTACCAAAACCAGGAACAGCATAGAGACCAGAGACAGGAAAGGCAGGATTTTTATCTAGTTCTAAGTGCATGCTCATATGGTCTTCTGGTTAACAATGGGAGGAGGCAGAAACAGAACCTACAGCTTTCCTTTCCTGCTGTGCATCATTTTCCTACAGTGCCTTCCTTGAGGCCAGACTGACAATTCACACCTTCTCCTTTGCAGCCAGAGACCAAATCCTGGCAGGTTCCTGGCAGCAGAAACAGAAGCTGAATTGAACAATTGGGCAAGCTGGCAGTAGAAGGTGTGAGATTCAGGTCTCCAAGAAAGAGTGAGGTGAATACAGGCTGAAATGGGATGCACCAAAGTTCTGATATACACTTGACAGGAACCTTCAGCCCTTGTTCTTTCCTCTTCTATTCTGGACTTGGCATAAAGAAATGTAAATATTCGCTGTGGCCATGAAGGATCTCCCTAGAAGGGCTCAGAGCTTGCTGAGTCTGGGGGGAGCCAGGTGGTCCCTGTTCTTCTGTGTGGCTGAGAGCTCTGGGCTCTGGACCCTGCTCACCTGCTGTGATATCACCTGGCTTCACTCACTTTCTCCTTGTCCTCAGCTCCTGGGCCAGCCCTGGTAGTTTGTCCCATGCCTGGAGCATGCTCAACACTGTGTCCATTCCTGGGCACTGCCTCTTTGCTCGCTCCTTCTCCTCTCATCTTCCACTCCACACATTTTCCCTCAGTCCCTCTCCAGCTTCCTGGAGGGAGCCAAACCCATCATTTCTCCTGCTGGCATTAAAGATGTGGCCCATTATAACTGAACCGGCCATTGTCACATTTGACCCACTCTGTCACCCCTAGAGACAGCAGCAATGCAGTGCCAGGGGAACTGTTCCTGCTTCAGAGCAGAGTGACACCCACAGCTGTCCTGTGGGCTGCAGAGCCACCACCAGCTAAACCCTGCTATGATAAAACTTGAAATAAAAAAGCCTTAGCATGAGCAAGAGGGTCACACACTCCCAGTGCCCATGGAGCAAACCATAACACAAGACCCCAACCCAAGCCAACTCCTCAGTTCCAAACAGTTCCTCTAGAATTTGCTTCCATCTCCTCCTCCCTAAAGGACCCTGTTCCTCTCAGCTGGCTGCCCTCCCACACAGCATCCTTTTTAAAGGGAGTTGTCAGCCTCACCTGCTTCTGCTGTGCCCTGCTTCCATGGTGGGACTCTTCTGGATCCCTCAGTTTCTCCTGGTAACACCATCAGCTCCCTGCGACAGGGAGAGCCTGATCTCACCCTCTCTCTGCTCTGCTCTGCTGTGTACTAACCACTAGGCTGAAAAACCAATTGCTGTGTCTCAGTAATTGCCTGCAAGTTACTATCCAGCCTCAAGAGCCCACTATATTTTATTTTAATTAATTTCTTCCTATTACTATTACTTATACATTCTCAAATCACTTCCTGTAATTTCTTCTATGAGTTTAATGATGATGTTTTTAATAGAGATTGCATGGGTGTGCCATAACAGACCTCAAGAACACAGATATGTTTGCCAAGCTTCATCGCTTCTGCCTACTAGCTGAACTGCTGCTCAGGCACACTTTCCTCTGAAGCCTAACAGGAGCTTTTCTCATGTAAGACATTCTTAAACAGGTAATTTGTGAATTAAAATGATCAGTAGCAAACCTTTTAAGGTCTTACTTATTATAATTGCTTCTTGCTACTAGCCCAACTGAAATCAATACGATAATAACTAATTTAATTTGTATTGAAGTAGAAGCTGCCTTTCATTCACCTGTAATGAAAATATGGGGGGGGGGGGGGGGGGGGGGGGGCAGACACAGGGGAAGGAATTCTCTGAATAGATCCCATTTCTTTTCATGAAAACATTCCACCTCTGTTGTGACCACCAGGACCATGGCCATGTAATGAAAGCCACTATATATTGCAGTCTCATTTGGCAGTCATTACTGCAGCCTATGCGCAAAGAAAATGGTGTCCTAAAGCTAATGGGAAGTTACAGAACCACACTATGAACTAGGTGATAATGCTCTCAGGGACCTTCAAAGACATGCTGCAAAATGGAGCTTCAGAGCAGGAAAGTTCCTTTCCAGGTAACAAAGCTCTCATGAGCACAACAGTCCTGACAAACATTTTCATGAGAAAACAATACTTTCAATAATGCTGTAAAGGCCTTTGCCAAATTTAAGCTAAGTTTGATTTTTTTTACTTTTGATAAAGTATAATCAAACAATTTGCATTCAAAGAATTGAAACGGCGATGAGGTTGCTGCAGCCAATGGAAATGAAATTAGCAGTCTACAAACACCATACAGTCTGTACAGCAGTTTTCTTTACCACTTTGCTTGGTGTGGAAAATGTCCAGTTCTGAGATGGGAAAAATTAACCACCAGAGCACTTCTAGTTGGTAGCAGCTTGTTTTCAAGAAACCCATACCAGAGCCCCCAGTATTAATTGATTTGAGACTTGCACATCAATCACTGGTAATATTTCTATTTCAAATAATATGCAACAGATCATTTGCTTTTCTTAGCTTGGCACCACTTTGTCTTTCAGACTGAAATAACATTCTTGGAGTTATTTAAAGCACACATTTTGGGGACAACCACAAACAGTTGCTAGGGAAACAGCAAGGTAAGAAAATTGATTGCTATCATGAGGCTAATAAGTCACATTCACATTTATTTCCTTGCCTCTCTGTCCCCAAAGGAAAATTGTGTTCCTATGTAGAGTTATGAACATATACTTCTAATAAACTTAAGTCTCTCAGAACTGCTGGGAAGCATCTTTAGGTTTTAAGGCATTATGAGGCATCAGAGAGAAGGTGGTGAAGAGAAGGTTTGGCTGTGAATTTGAACTGTGCTGTGACCCTGTACAGCAAAGAAAATTACAGCTTAACTTGCTGATGGCATATTTAAACTTAAACCAACTACAGAAGAATGTTATGGAACAGTGCCAGGAACTGATTTTCAATGGAGTAGGGCAGTTAAGTAAGTAAAGAGTGGATTTTGATTTTGGAAAAGATCCCCATTTCATTACCATTTTTTCAATTTATATCTATTCGTATTCATTACTGAGCACCCCAAACTAATCTATAAACTTGTAGTATTACTGAGGAATTGAATCAGCTCAATAAAAATTTTGGAACTTCACAGAAACATCCAATCACCTGCTGTGTTAATATTTGCCTGTATTTCTGTACGAGAAACTAAAAATATTACATATTATTTATTTTAGTTTTTCAGTGCATTCATAGTTTTCAGTAACAAAGAGCAGGGGTTATGTAGCCTATGCCTTCGCCACCTGTCTCAATTCATTTAAGTCATTCTGACACATCTGTTTCTAATGTGTTCTTAAATATTTCCAACACAATGGACAGCTTTTCCAAGGAACCTATTTTTATGATTTCTGCCACAAATAGTTAATAATACATCACTTTTTATTTTTCCCAGTGAAACTCAAGCTTATTTCTACTTACCAGCTAATCATGGACAAAGAAAATAGACTAAATTATATGAAATTATGCCACAGGTTATTTATCCCAGATTTTCTTTGGCACATATCTCTGTCATAACTTTTTGTCCTGTCATTTCAATTTTAAATTATTTTCTTTTTACATTGCTGATTTTACCATAACAATGTACAGTTTCAGATTCAAAAATTCTCCTAAGCACTAAGGGAAAAAAAAATCAACATTGCTCTGTCTAAGAATAGATGTTTTAAAGTAAAAGAGCATTAGACTAAAGCTGAACGTAATTAGTAAATTAAAGTCTGTATGTAAGAGTCAGAAACATGTCTAAAGAAGCTTGTAAGACATTATTTAAAAATAGCTGTGTTCTAATGCGATGCCATCCCTTCAATAGGGCTCTGCCCCTCCATGTGCCATACATGTCACTGCCACGTCCCAACACGGGACAGAGCATGAGTGTCACACATCCCCAGGGAATGCAGCACTGGGCATGCTCCAGACACAACTGCACATCACAGCACATTCTTCAACAGCACAGAAACACATCTTACACTGACACTATTGTATCTTTGGTGCTCTTCTCAACATTAAAAAAATTATATTGGAATCCATTTAGAACTATTCAACATTTCTCAAAAATGTAGGGATTATGCATAAAGCCCAAATCATCAATCTGTCCCAGACTGCCTTTTTAAAACTCAGGCATCTTATAAAATAGCTGAGGAAAGCAATTGCTGCTTCCATCCATGCATGTCAAATAGAAAAAAAAAGTTGCTGACTGCATATGAAATTCCCTCTTATTCTTTGTTATAGACAAATCTGAAAGTTTGTCCTTTCTGTCACAGACATCTTTTTGCCATCTTCTTCAATAGGACAGTGTCAACAAATCTCTGTTAGGACAGAAAAAGAGCAAACATACAGCCTGGACAAAAACCTCAGAAAACTATCTGTAGGCTACAGTTTAAAGGGCAGGAAGAGCAGAAGTATCATTAAAAATCCTCAGCGGAGCTGGCTTGCACAGTCCTCGAGAGGAAGAAGGGAATAGTATGAGGAGTATGCCAAGAACGATTTACTGTGAGTCAGGATGGAAGGGGATGGTGCAGAAGAAATGTAAAGCTTGAAAGATACAGTGAGAACTTTTTTTATTCAATGTACAAATTATCTTCTCAGGTTGTAATTTAACCCAATTTCCACCAGCAATTACCCGCGAAACCTAGAATCAACTGTCTTTTGTGGTCCTGGAGTTGTTGCAGGTAAAAAATAATCCCTAACACCAGTATCTCAGTATGCAGAGAACACAGGCCTGTAAGGGAAAGCCAAAGCTTCGCCCTTCGGCACTGCTGGGACCCCCAGAAGTCTGAAGAATTCAACACTTGTGTGGTGAGGTTTTTCAGCTTTTTTTTTGAAAAAGTTATAAGAAACCCAAAAAATATTTTTATAAAAGCTATTACACTTACAACATTGAATGCTAAACCAGTAGCAACCATTAAGAGCAAGGCTGCCTATAATATTTGTGTCTCATGTATCCAATGTGAGATTGCACATTTATTGAGGGATACCTCAGTCTCTGTCCCAGGTTCTATCACACACAGCCACCAGCACTGATCTCCTGAGCAACAAACAGGGCACCTGCCCGCTGCAGAAATAACCTGCTGTGACAGGGCAGAGTGCGGGGATCAGTCTGCAAAAGGAGAAGGGCAGAAATTGTTATACTAATTATGGATGTTTCTTGCTTCTGAGTATTTGGAGAGACAGGAAAGGTACCTGGGAGAGAGAGAAACAAATCTGCAAGTCAAAAAAGCCCTAGATGTTCAACAAACCTTTTCTGTGGCTGTCAGTTCTGGTATCAGTCACAAAACAGCTGCCACAGGGGGTTGATTTGACCAATGTTTGCTTCAATAGGGTGTTGCTTTAGCTTTATTTCACTCCAACATCTTTTATGTTCATTTCTGTCAAAATTCCAATAAACTGATTTAAAGGATTATCAATGGTATCTTCATGTTAAGACTCTCTCCTCTAATTCTTAGAATTTTTATTAGCAGCTGTATGCACTAGTAAGACTGAAAACAAGTTTGCAACTACTAGACAGAAGGAGCAACTGTCTGGAATTACTTGCTTGGGTTTTACAGATCAGCTTTTATTCAGTGCAATTAATTGTTCAATCCATGTCCACTGTACTGTATGAAGGGTTTTTATTGCAATTCACTGTATTGCTCCTATGTTTGAATTTTATGGGAGGCTCAGCAGGAAGATTTGGAAGAAGAGTATTCTGCAGTCAAAACACATTGCTCTAAATACTAGTGATCCTTTAAACCATACATGACCAATTTTGCAAATACCTTAATCCCCTCCTCTATACTAGGTTAGTACATGCTGTCTGACACTATCCCGCTGTTTGCAAAAATGAGTAGGGATGAATGTGAGCACTGACTCTATCCATTACTACTTCTGGGTCAGAAAGATGTATACACAAACAACAACAGTGAAAAATTCTATTATTCCACAAATTTGAAATGGAAATAAATCATAAGCTTCAACACAAGGAAGCAGACATAATTCAGACCACTAGCCATGATATGGGAACAACATCCTGGAGTAAGATTACAATCCAAGAAAGATCCATTCTACCTGATTCACAGGAGAGTGCTATACAATGTATTTATACTCTATTTTAAGAGATTTCGATCAAGCCAGTAAACCTCTGTTCTGTTTTCATTTTAACTTCACCAAAAATAAAGGCTTTGAAAATCAGACTTTAGAGTATAGTAGGTTTTGAAAACTGAGATTTTTTTTTTTTTGGGGCAGGTGGGGGGGTGTTTGGGTGGTTTTTTTTTTTTAAAGAAAAAAATCCTAAATCTAAACCATTCCAAGAAATACATGTCCAACAGCTGCACCTACATAGATGGACAATAATTTTCAGATGGCCATAAACTTGAGGCTACTGAGAAACTGATATTCGGGTCTTTTAAAGAATACAGAAGTACTTGAAACACAAAGAAAAGAAAATAAAGCAGAACTAAATACAACTGTAGTCTTGCAAGTCTAAGAAAAATTTCAAAGTATGGAGAAGTAGCCCTAAGAAAATCAAAAACCTCATTATGAAGAAAATGCTGAAAATCAGCTCTGTGGAAAAGGAAAAAAAAAGGAAAGGTATTTTATGGGGAGGGAATAGCAAAAAGCCATGTGAGAAAAAAGTGTGGCAAACGTGCAATAGATGCCCTTGAGATGTCTGTGACTTGTTTAATGGTGTGCTCCATGGGCATCACTCCTTCCCTGATTCCCCTCATAGAACCAGGGCAATTTCATTATAGGGCTGGTGCAACCCAGCCTCTGCCACTGGCCTTTGGCAGCTCCAGCATTGCTTTTTATTGGTGAGTGACTTTCTATTCTTATATTCTTATTGTGCACTAAATGGATGTTTAAGAAAACTTTGAGGGTATTTTAGAGTAACAGGCACCGTTATTTAAGTCTAGTGATTTTATGTCAATTTTATGTTTGCTCTGCTGTCATTTTCCTGAGTTATTAATAATTTTATACTATATGGACTCTATGTCTATGACCTCTGGATGTCTCTGGGCCTTGCTACATCAGGCTGCAGATAAATATAGCAGAAATTTAGTCTTTGATACACAAATTGTATCAAATTAGATGTCATGAAGTATCACATGAATAGCCAACATTCACTGAGTTCTCATGTCTATAAGAAAAAAATGACCACAGAAAAACTCCACAACAAAACACAAAAAAACCCTCCAAAAATCCAACACCACCCCAAACCCAAAAATAACTGAAGATAAAAAAAAAAGTGAACAATTAAACAGTGGATGAAAACATTTCAGAGAAAATTATTCCACACATAGGAATAGTTTTGTCAGCTATTTTAAGAATTAAAAAGACACAAGTTTCTCTGCTTACAGACAACAGGAAAAAAATATATTATTTATATCTCAAAGAAAAGGTATTTCTGATCTTATTAGCTATAGAAATATTCTTTTGGAGATCATAACTTATTTACAAGTACAGCGGAGATCGTAACTTATTTACAAGTACAGCCAAGTGGAAACAGTAAAGATGTATACATGCAAAAAATGTTTTTCCAGAACAGGTGGGAAAAAAGCCCAGTAGAAAATCTTGTCTTTTCTTCTTGCAGCTAGAAATGTAAGCATTTATTTGTAGTGCATATACAAGAAAAACTTAGCAAAATGAAATCGCAATACAATGATATGGGTGTTAAAAAAAAAAGGAATGTAAATCTATTCGTCTTTCACAAATCAGACATGGAAAATAAATTCTTACTCATTTGCCTCAACTTGAAACCCTGTTAGGATTTCTGGCATTTATGTTCAAGAATTGCCAGCGTCCCAATATCTATTCCAATGGGCCTGAGGAGTCACCTCAGAAGACTTCATTCACCTGTAGCCAGTTTCACACACTGATCCACACCCTGGGCCTTTGATCAGCCACTGCAGATCACTGGGAAACCCCAAACCCAGCTTGTAAATACTGAGCAATGAGGGCAAAATGAGAACTTCCCACTACCCTGCAAGTAGGTCAGCCCCAAACAGCAGTGAAGGGTCTGTAGATAGAGCCCTCTTGAAACAGCCACTGCCACTCACTTTTGTCATGTAAAATATCAGCAGCAGGTTTCAAGACTCTTAAATTATTTCACACCCAGTTGAGAGCCTGAGAATTTTGATAATGCTTTAAAGACCATAAAAGGTTCCTTGTTTCTCTCTTCAGTGCATCAGTTCTACAGATACAGAGTGGGTTGACAATATTTAGGCATTTAGCACTATCTTAGGGCTTTCAAGAAAGAAATACTAATTAAAATACAGCTAATAAAGCTATCTCAGGTTTTTCTTTTAAGCAGGTCCACTTCTCAAAATGTCATAAATCTGGTCTAAAAGCATGTTGGACACACAAAGCTTTGACTGCTCATGTTTTAATCAGAGAATGGACTTCTTATGGAGATACTGCTAAGTGCATCTGACATTTTAAGTTCCAGTTTTTCCTCCCCTCATTACCTTTAGACTGGTTTTGTATTTGAAAAGCACTTGCATAGTTTTAAAGAATATGGAGAAATGTCCTGTGAAGTTTCAAGATAACTGGTCAAGTGTCCTCAAAATGTTAGCTATTTTTTTCAATTTTGAAATTTTTAGTCTGTAATCTTCTTTATTACAGAAAAGCATTGATTCAGCATTGTGGGACAAGCGGGAGGAAACTTCACCATAACAGGTATATACAGAGGGAACCAAACCAAGCATGTGAAAACATTTGCATGATACCGCAATTTTGGCTGATTGCATGCCATGAAAGGCTTCTGCATAGGAAGCAATGTGAGAAGGGACTTTTTTTCCTCCAGTGTACATGCCCCTTTTCATGCATACCAGGATAGGCACAAAAGATGGATGGGCTGTGAAAACCTCTATGTTTATTTTCTTTCCTTGTCCAAAACACCTTTAAAAATACAAAGAGTCTTTCCCCTCTTTTTGTATGTATAGTTACAGGACACCAATTTAATAGTCTGTTTGCACACAAAGCTAGGAACTGTTGGAAAAAATAAAGCAGCAGAACCATTCTGGACCTCTGCATGATATTCACACAGAGGGGTCAAAAGAGTACAGAATACAATGAAACACCCCATAAAACTGTATAGTTCAATAATAATGTGCCTGGAATTTCTTTCATGGAATAGCACTTACTAAAAGCAAAAGAGAAGTGGAATCTGAATCTGGATGCATGTATACAGAAGAATACTTTTCAGTGCAAGGATTTTTAAATTATATGTATTTTCAACCAGATTTTATATCTAGACATATGAAATAACAACATTATTTGTGTGTTTAAATGCATCTTGCTGCTTAGTTAGTGATAGGAAACAGTGTTGTGGATGCAGGCGAACCCAGTGGGAAGAAGTGACGATGTCTGACTCAGTTCAGAAGGCTGAATTATTTCTTTATTATAATTATGATAAAATACATTAATATACTATATAAAAGGAAGATACTTAAAACTACATACTACTTTCTCCTACTCTAACTCTCATCTAACTAACTCGTGACCCTGCTTGCGAGAGTCCAGACACAGGTGGATTGGATTGGCCATCAGGCTCAAACAATCCTCACCAGAATCCAATCAAGCACTCACTCCAGGTAAAAAATTCTCCAAACACATTCCACACTGATAAAACAAGGAGCAGAAATAGAAATTGTTTTCTCTTCCATTTCTCTCTGTGCACCTCTAGGAAAAATCCTAAGAGAGAGAGAAATGTGCTTGCCACATATCACCCTTTCCGTATAAATAAAAATTAAAAAAAAATAAAAATAAAAAATGCATTTGCAATTCTTCTGCAAATTAAAAAAAAAATTGCAAAAAGAAAACAAAACATCTCAAGAAGTCCCCTTATCAATTTGCTAGTTATCAATCAGAAGCCAAATCAAACACTGACGTGGAATGTTCAAAGAAATCCTTTACCTGCAAAAACATCTATCAAATCTCTAAACCAAAATGTATAATATAAAAACCCAAACAACAATGAAAAGAATGGTCAAGGCTCAAAGTCCAAACAGCTCAGTCTCAGGAGAAGGTGTCCATTGACTGGAGATGTTAATCTTGACATCTTTAAAAAATCCTTCTCAATCCTGAAACAGAACAACTGAAGAGAGCCCAAACAACAATGAACAAACCCATAAGAAAAAAAAACAAACAACCAAATGTCACATCATATAATTATCAAATACCAAAACACCTTTCCCGTGCAAAAAAAAAAAAAAAATCATCAAATTCAAAACTCAGAAAATTTCTGAAATGCCATGGCCAAAGCTCTGAAATCAACCACTTTCTATCTTGTTTCTTAATTTTTTCAACCATCTCTATTTAGCTAATCTTAAATCTAAATTCAATTATTTTTTTCTTCAAATCTTGGAATCAGAATGCCCAGCACACAGGGGGCCCCGGTCCATGCGGGCAGAACACAGATCCCAAACCCGGCACTGGGGGACACGGGGGCCCAGGGCTGGGGGGCTGGACTGAGGAGCCCAGACCCGGTGACAGCCGAGGTGGGGACCCAGGCCCTGGGGGCTCTGGGGGCCGGGCGAAGGAACTCAAGCCCGACCGGCAAGGCGGGACCTTCATCTGCACAGCCCGCCCCTCAAATGAGAGCATGGCACAAGAACTGCCCCCGGGCTTGGCAGAGAAGATGTTTTCCCCATAGAATTGTTGATTCTCAGGATCTGTGGCACGGTTGGGCTGTCACGCAGCTCCACCAGTGCCTCCATCTCCTCCGGCCGCAAGGCCAGAGGCAGCATTCCCAGAACTCATTGCCCCCGCTGCCCAAATGCAATTGGAAGGAGCAAGGAGCTCCAAGCCCCGGCGAAAATGCCCCACCCATGCCAAACTAGTACCGAGCAAAACGCTGTTCCCCAGAAAGGCACGAAACTTCACAATTTTCACTTTCGCGGCAGCCGCAAAGAGCTGCCGGGCAGCGCCAGCACCAGGGAACAGGCTGGGAGGGGACGCCGAGCTGACTGGAGGCGGCGGGGCAGGGGCGCTGCTTTCCGAAGGCAGTGGAGTGGGCTCCGCGAGAAGCAGGGCGGGCTGGGGGTCTTCTCCAGCATCACAGCTGGCACTGGGAACAGGCTCGGACGATCGGAAAAAGCTTACAATAAACCACCCCGTGTCGACAGTGTGGGAAATCTCGTACGGAGCGTTCCCTGACAAAGAAATACAGAGATTTCCAAGCCTCTGGTTTCACGGAAGTAGTAAAACTCCTGAAAAAAACACGAGCGTGTGCAAATTCAAGAAATTCCCACAAAGCATGGTCGGACACAGTCTCTCCATGGCTCCGAAGCAAATCTTTCCAGAGGGCAAATATAAACAGATCATCATGATACCAAAGAGGGTTCAAGTCATCAGACATCTCTTCCCAAAGTTAAAGTCCACCCCAGGTCAGGGCAGTATTATAATCAGAAGATCAGCACCTTTTCAAAGGCAGGCAGAGGCATCCGATTATGGCAAACTGCTCGGGGCTGCACCTGGTCCTATCGAGAGGGTTCCCACGGTGTCTTACCTTCCCCGATCCCTCTCAGGGACTTCGGACAAGCTTTTTCAAGAGGGTTCACCTCCTTTGCCGTGTTAAATCACAGCTGTGGACTGATCCAGGTCCTGGTTCTTCATCCCACGTTCAGGGTCACCACTTGTTGTGGATGCAGGCGAGCCCAGTGGGAAGAAGTGACGATGTCTGACTCAGTTCAGAAGGCTGAATTATTTCTTTATTATAATTATGATAAAATACATTAATATACTATATAAAAGGAAGATACTTAAAACTACATACTACTTTCTCCTACTCTAACTCTCATCTAACTAACTCGTGACCCTGCTTGCGAGAGTCCACACGCAGGTGGATTGGATTGGCCATCAGGCTCAAACAATCCTCACCAGAATCCAATCAAGCACTCACTCCAGGTAAAAAATTCTCCAAACACATTCCACATTGGAAAAACAAGGAGCAGAAATAGAAATTGTTTTCTCTTCCATTTCTCTCTGTGCACCTCTAGGAAAAATCCTAAGAGTGAGAGAAATGTGCTTGCCACAGTACAGTACAATACTCCTCCTGCCTGTCTACCATAGAAGCCAACTTCTTAGGTGCAAATTCTTAGGTGCAAATTCTTTTCCAGAAAACCAAATTACAGATGATTGCATTTTGTAAATTATCACCTATTATCTATTTTTTCTTATAATTTTACAAGTTGCTAATACTAACTTTAAAAAGCAACTTTTGCTTCTTAGTTTATAATAATAATTTATTCTGATGCATTTTCATTTCAACAGAAAGATTTGAAAATGAGATAGAAATTGATTCTTCTTACTTAAAACATTATACAGCTAGTCTTGAAAAATTTCCTGCTCTACTTGTGTCTATAAAAGAATTTTAAAATATATTTTCCCCAGAAGCAGGTAGCTAACAAGTGCAAGAGAAACACACTTTGTTATAAATAATTTTATTTTAAAATGAACATAATCTGCTGTTTCCACTTACAATTTTACCTAATACACCTCCTCATTACAGTGTCTTTCACTTCTACTACTGAAATAATTTCTTCTAGTAATCCTATGACTATAATTATATTTTATTCCAAGATAATGCTAGCATAAGGAATGCAACACACCCTTCATTCTCACAGAAATGAATGGAACAGAACACTCATAGAGAAGGGCTGGTTTAAAACATGCATAAAAAGCCTGGAGAAAACTCCTATTCCAGTGGATGCGGAGTGTACTGGGTAAGCAGGTTAAATAAATAACCCAGGAGCACAGCTCCATGTCAGCCCTGCAGCTCAGTGCCAGCATTCCAACACCCCTGAGGATGTGCTGATTCCCAGAGCACCTGTGCTCCCTGTGTCTCAGCCCAGCGGGGGCTCACTAAAGCCGGTGACATTCCTATCATTACCTCCTAGGGAGAATACTGAAGGGAGAAAAATATTGACTAATACACTACTAAGTAGCTGTTTATTACTCTTTCTCTAGAAAGAGTAAAAAGGCAGATTGCTGAAGGACTTGGTATTTTATCTAAAAGGTCAATTTTTTAAGTCCCATGTCAAGTATTAAAACCCAAGCACAGAGCACAGGCTTACCAAGCACTCCCACAGAAAGCACAGGTCTTCAAAAAAGTAGTCGCTTCTGAACCTTCTACTCAAACAACAAGAATAAAAAGAAGTTACACCATCTGCTTCCACAACATGTTTTTTCTCCATTAACAGAGTCAACATTAAACCTTTTTAGAGGATATCTGTATTTAGTGGAATTGTCATCACCCCAAATATGTTCACCATGAAATATGAGCTGTTATGATCATAAATATATCACTCCTATGACTGTAAAAGAGTATTTTCACTTAAAGCAACAAAGAGCACTGGGGATCATGCTCTGAATATTCCAGTGGTTCCTTTCATTCCTGCAGGAATAGGAGGGTCAGAGCACACTGAAAACGTGTATGATTTGCAGCACAGTGATTTTCTCTACTGCTTCAATTTCTCTGCAAGGCACATACCTGGATGCATGTTAAAATTCTGCAAAATACTGATCACTTTGGTGAACTGTCAAAATTCAGGAAAAATTCCTGTAAGATGTAGGACATAGAAAGAATCTGTTCTTTTAATTCTTAACTGATACAAACATCACTCAGTTTATGGGGTTGTGGCCTTTTACCTCCCCCAAACCACAGGTCCATTAATGTATTACTGTTCATTAAAGGTACAGAGGTGTTAAATGGAAGGAAAAACACCTTTGGACCATATGAAAATGAACACAGGCAGTCAGGAGTCGGGAAGAGCTGGTATCTACCTTCTAGATGCTGTCTGATTTTCTTACTGAGTAGAGCACAGGAGATGGATTCTTAGTAGCATCTCCCCTCTCAGGGGACTAACCAGTCTCTTTCTTAGGGGTTGTTAAGAAAATTAAAAGTCTCTAGTCATGCCTACAGATTCTCTCTGTGATTCTTGAGGCAGCTTTTTCTCAGTCCTCTACTGCTTCTTGTCTGGCAGCTCTCCTAAAGCTTCCTGTATTTCTCTGTGAAGGCAAGCTCTCAAAACTACATCCCCTCCTGCTGCCAGTCCCCAAGGACACTTAGGTTTGGCTGCTCTGGTAGGTGCTCTCCTTCACAGGCAGCTCCTCCTGCAGCATCCTGCCTGTTCTGGAAGAATATCCCATCTGTGCCTCTTCCCACCAACACGGACCTCAGCTACACAGCTCAGAAAGACACAGTAGCTTGGGTTGGAAGGAATCATGACAAGTCACCTGGAAAAGGGCAGCCTAGGTGAGGTTATCTAGCACCCAGACAGCCTCTCTGTCTTCAGTCCATCAGTCAGCACATGCAGGACTGGTCCTACATGGATGCATGATTCACGTGTTTAAGGTTAAATTCCACACATGCTGTGTCTGCTCAATACTGAAGTCTCCTGTCCCCATAATACTCCTTAATGTCCTTTAGAACTACTGGGTCTGTTCCAATTCATTCAGCATTTTGAAAGTTTTTAGTCAATGAACATGTTCCCTGGACATTTTGTTAAGCCATTAATCAGCTCCTTTGCTGCCTGATGACAGCTTCTACTTCTGTTTCTACTGAATTCCTGTGGCACAGCACTTTTTGACTTTACTTCAGGCCCATACTCCCTGTTTCTCATCAGTTTCTGGATCAGGACACCTCCAGCTCACTAGCCCACCACCACTGCTCCTTGCACCTCATATTTCTTCTCTTTCCTGATAAGCTGCTGTTTAGTCTTCTCGTTAGCAGCAGTTTTCTATCTTAGGGCTTTACATTCATTTGCCCCTTGTTCAGCTCCTCATATAGGAGAGTCAAAAAGCATCTTCTCTGTCCTTCTCAGCAGCTCACTGGATGTTTTTTAAATCCTTCAGACACCTTATTTTTTGTGTGTGTGGGGGGTGAGAAATTCTGGAATGATGGTATCCCAAGACTATGCATGTCCTTCCCTCATCCCTTTCTCCTCTTTGCCAGCTTTTTTTACTTTGTAGCAAGAACTGAGTGCTCCAGTATGCACTATGTTTCCACTTCTGAATGTTTGGTGAGATCATTTATTCTTGAATATAATGGGAATTGCTTGGGGGATATCTGAGTGTCACAGTGAGAGACATACATGGGTTGACTGTCTGCCTACAAGTGAAGGTGAAAAGGCCTCACCAATACTAAAGAGTTTATCTTTTTTTGGCAGTATGGCTAACAACTTACAGTTGTAACATCCCACGGCATCGCTGGTAGTCTTCCATCTCTGCAGGCTCTTATTAAATCATAAATTAATAATTAGGTTTCTTCAATTGCCCTTTCTGGAGCTGCAGTTTTATTAGGATGAAAACAGATCCTCTTATTTTGGGTCCCTGAGAACTCACGTTCCTTACTATTATTCTTTAACCTGGCCTTGAAATATTTAGGCAGCCTTTTTGCAGACGATTACTCCATCTTTGACACTCTTTTGTTATATACATGACTTGATACAAATGATGGCATTTCTATCTGGATGTCGAGATTTCTGAAACAATGGGCACATACTAATTCACAGACATGAACTCACTGCAAATCATACTTTTTTTTTTTACTAGATAAGAAAACAGACTTAAGTATTTGCAATATGTTCAGTTTATAAACTATAATGTGAGTACTCACAAAGAAAAAATTATTTAATTATTAGGTTATCAAGCTGACTCATGTAGAAAATCTTTGCCTACTCTTCAATGTGAGGTAAAGGGAATACATACCTTGTTGAATGTTATGTTCCATTCAGGCCATGTTTTCCCCTTTCCCAGGACCCCTGTGACATATCTGATATCTCTGAAACCCTCCTTCATGCCCCAACGGGGTTGGCGGAGAGCCAAGATACCCTCCCTGTTAAGACCCTAGAAAAACCCCTGACATTTCTTCATCCTCTTGCCCCACGCTCTTTCCTTGCTCTCGGACCATGGATTAAAAGAGCTGTACCATCTACATTGGGGTAAGGCCTCATTTCATTTTTCCCCTCTCCTGATGTTTCCCCCCCTCTCAAGGCTCATATTTCTGGGCTAGCCTGATAAATTAGGGGCTGAGAGAGAGGGTGAGACCCCAGCTGTCACCCAACGTGATTTTGCTAAAGCCCATGCCACGAGCTGGAGACCTTATTTTAAAAGGCTCTCAAAAGCTCTTTGGGAAAGCCACCTGCACTGCTACTCTACCTGCCTTTAAAGGCTTTGAGTGTCAGGGAAAAGTCGGAATCTCGCCTGCGTATCCCGGGGGAGCCGGCACGAGAGGGGACCTCAGACCATTCCATGCACGACCCACAGTGCACAGGATTGGTAAGATTTCCTCTGATTCGCGCTTTCCTGGGTGCACGCCTAGCCAGGAGGGGTTACCATAGTGACCGTGGGAGCTGCTGCTCGGCGCTAAGCTAGGAAGCCTGCGTGTGCAGCGTGGAAGGTACGGATTTGTGATAAACCGTGTTCCTGGGTCAGGAGATCGCGGGAAGGGTTTGCAGTCCTGGGACGGAGGAGGGGAATCCCCCCCCCCCCCCCCCACAGCAGGAAAGCTGAGAAAAAAACCGCAGCAGCCGCTCGGCTCTGGCGGCGCCACGCGGCTCGGCGACTGTCTCTCCCCCCTTCCCCCCCTGCATCGATTCCCGTGCTGACAGTGGGGATTTCGAAATAACAGTGCTGTGTTACAAGTCCGGTGGAGGATACATCGATACTATTAAAATAATGGGTGCGAAAGTATCAGTGGATGAAAGGAGAAACACAAAACACCTTAGCAATATTTTAAACAATGTAATATTTCCAAAAAAGCTTCTTCGGCGTTTTGCTTGCTGGATAACTACAGAAATACCAAGTTTTACTGTGCAAGAAATGCATTCGATTTCATTTTGGGACCAGATTGGACAGATATTAACTTTAAAAATTGAAAATGGGGAACACAAAGTTTCCCGATTTATTCCGATATTCTTACAAGCTCGGTAACAGATTTTAGAAGCAGAAAAAAGCATACAAACACAGACTAACAGTCCTTTTTTCCTTCCCGACTCACTCCCTCAGCATCCCATCCCTGATACCGCTTTTCCTACCCTCTATCCCTCTATAACAACCGGTTCTTCTGAGGAATATAGACTGTAATACTGCAAAAGCCAAAAGTTTTCTTCCCAGAGCTCTGATGCAGCGGCAGGGTCTCTGGATGACACGCAGCCACAGCATGGCGCCGGCCATGTGTCCTTACCTCCCTTCCCTCCCCACCACATTCCTTCCCTTCCCCCTTCCCCCAGCCCTCCGCCCTTCCCCCGCTCGCTGCCCTCCTCCGACAGCCCCCACCCTCCCTTATCAGTGGCTGCCCCTGGGTTGCCTTTGGAACGGGGGCGGGGCCGGCCCCGGCTCAGCCCGCAGCCGGCACCACGCGGGGGAAGGGCAGAGCAGCTCAGCAGCCCAGAGCACCGGCAGCGCAGGGGTTTCCAACACGGCAGCGGCAGCCTGGGAGAGGGGGGGTGATCTGCCTCTAACCAGGACGCAAGGGGTGGCAGGGGGAAGCACCGCTGCCTCTATGGACATTGGAAATGAACTAATACCATCTGTAGCACCTGTAGTATACCTAGGTAGGAGAAACGGTAGCAGAACATACCAACCACTAGCATATAGAGACAAAACAGAGATTTGGAAAATACAGAGAGAATTTGGGAGAACAAGTGAGATTTTTAAAGGCATGATAAAGGAAACCTTTAATTCAAATGAAATGCTACCGAAAGATATCACTGATTTATTTAAATGCTTACTAACACCTTCTCAATATGAGATATGGGAAAATAAATGGAAGTCTGCTTTAACAGCAGTTTTACAGGAAATACAACAAACACCAGTGACACAATGGACAACAAGGGTAACCCCATTACAATACACCATTTATGCGTACAGGTGAATGGCACTGTCCAGAAAAACAAACTCGAGTGCTATCTAGCTTGGTTTTGGAAAAAATATGTAACGGTGCAGAAAAAACATTTTATCAATTACCAGTAGCTGAGGCTAAGGGCAGCTATCTTAACATTAAACAGTTTCCTTCAGAGAGTTTTTTGCAGTTTGTGGATCAATTGAGAACCCAAGTGGAAAGACAGGTGCAAGACTCTATGGTACAGACAGAGCTGATTAAAGAAATGGCTCAGAGGAATGCGAATGAGACCTGCCGTAGAATTATTCTCAGCCTTCCTCTGGACCCATCACCTAGTCTTGCTCAGATGATTGAAACCTGTGCCAGGAGAGCAGAGCTGTTTGATACCCCTGACAGACATACAACTGCTGCACAAGCACAGCCTGCTGCCACGGCTGCACCAGGTCCAAGGAGACAACCAATGTCATCAAACCAGCTGCAGCATGTCATCTGCTTGCATTGCAAAAAACCAGGACACTTTGCCAGAAACTGCCCTCAAAACAAGAACCAGAGAAAGTTCAACAAACAAAAAAAACCTGAGTGCACAGCGCATGCCCGCGGCTAACACAAATACACGCAAAGACATAAACATAGCAGGACCCACACGGGAAAGTGCCTCTCTCTTAACAAATAAGGGGGAGATTAGAACTCATGGTGGGGAGGGGGGCAGAAAAATAGAAATGCCAAATGTAAAATTAACAAGTTTGGCAGCCACTAGGCAGACCTCACCTAGTGACTGCCAAAAGGTTTCATTTCAGATCTGCTGATTGGGAAGTTATTATAGTGGACCTGTCAAACAGCTCACAGGACCTACAGGCGTACCAAATGGAACACAACAGTGAGTATTTTGTCATTGGAAATACAGCACGCATACCTTGAGAGACTGAAGTAGCTCCCATGACTATCAAGGGAAAGATATCAAGCCTTATGCTGTTGACACGCTGCTCACACCCTCCATTTTACCTAGAAAAAGGGCAAATTTTGGCCCAAGCCATTCCCATCCCAGTAGAAATAACAGTAGAAGGAAAATCACCAGAAGTCTACAGGGCAGAGGTGGTAGGAGAGGATAAACCCTCAATGGCACACAACCTAGCCAATGGGTCAGCACCTTCAGGTAGAAGGTGTTCTGGACATGGGCACAGACATCACGGTAATACCTAAGACCGTGAGGCCATCACATTGGGAATTTCAACCTGTGGCAGGCAAACGTCAGGGCATAGGAGGAACCACATTGGCAAAAATTTCAAAAAATGTTGTGCAAATTGAGGGACCTGATGGGAAATTGGCAAGTGTTCACCCATTTGTGGCAGACTATAAGGCTCCTCTGTGGGGGAGAGACACTATGTCCCAGTGGGGAGTCCAGCTAATCATTCATAGGACACCCCAGGATTTTTAGAAGTAACCACTGTGGCTCGCCCTGCTCACAAGTTAAAGTGGTTGGATAACACCCCAAAGTGGGTACCCCAGTGGCCTTTGAGTATCAAGAAACTCGAGGCACTTGAGAAACTTGTGGAGAAGCAGTTGGCTCATGGTCACCTACAAGAAACAGATAGCCCTTGGAATTTCCCAGTCTTTGTAATAAAGAAGCCTGGGAAGGACAAGTGGAGATTGCTCCAGGATCTCAGAGAAATAAACAAAATTCTAGAGGACATGGGTCCACTCCAACCAGGGATGCCTGGTCCAGCAATGCTCCCTCGAGATTGGCAATTGGCTGTTCTAGACATCAAGGACTGTTTCTTCCAAATTCCATTGCACCATAAAGATGCCCTGAAGTTTGCATTCTCAGTCCCTACCATCAATCGGGAAGCCCCAATGAAATGGTATCACTGGAAAGTTTTGCCCCAAGGTCTAAAATCCAGTCCTCTCATATACCAACAATACCTAGCCTCACTACGGTCTCAGGTACGTGCAGAGAGAAAGGACACCATCATCCTTCACTACATGGATGATGTGCTCGTGTGTGCCCCCAATGACTCTATACTCCAATACACGCTTGACCTAATGGTTGAGATTTTAACATCTGTTAGATTGCAATTGCAGAAAAACAAAGTTCAAAAGATGCCAACTTGGAGATACCTGAGTCTGGACATCTCTGCAAGGACTATTGTCCCGCAGAAATTGGAGATCAATTGCAACCCCAGGACACTAGAAGACCTCCACTCATTATGTGGATCTTTGAACTGGGTAAGACCCTGGCTAGGCCTCACAAATGAGAACCTAGACCCTCTCTTCAATTTATTGAAGGGGAAGAGGGAGCTGGCCTCCCCCAGGGAACTAACCCCAGAGGCAAAGACAGCAATTGAAAAGGTATGGAAGGCCTTATCAGAAAGGCAGGCACATCGGTGTGACACAAACATGCCTTTCCAGTTCATTGTTCTAGGGAAGCTGCCACACTTGCAGTGGTTGATTTTCCAATGGATCAAGGGGCAGAAGGATCCACTCTTGATCATAGAGTGAGTTTTCCTCTCACACCAAAGATCCAAGACCATCACTAAGCCACAAGAGCTGATAGCAAAGCTGATTCAGAAGGCCGGGGTGAGACTGTGTGAATTAGCAAGGTGTGACTTTACATGTATTCACCTCCCAGTCAGGCTTTCTGAGGAGGGAAGGAACTCTCCTGAGAGACTGACCAAAGGGATGTTTGAGCATTTGCTCCAGAGCAGCGCCAGCCTCCAATTACCTCTGGACGGCTACAGAGGACAAATATCAGTCCATGCCCTGTCTCACAAGTTGTTCAATGAGGAATTCTACCTTATTCCTCAAGAGAGAAGGAGCTGGAGACCACTCACGGCCCTCACAGTGTTCACGGATGCATCTGGGACTTCCCACAGGTCGGTGATGATTTGGAGAAATCCACAGACTCAGCAGTGGGAAGCTGATGTCGAGCTTGTGGAGGGATCACCCCAGGTGGCTGAACTGGCTGCAGTGGTAAGAGCTTTTGAGAGCTTCTCTGAGCCAATCAACTTGGTGACAGACTCTGCCTACGTGGCAGGAGTAGTGTCCAGGGCGGAGCAGGCTGTGCTCAAAGAAATAGAGAATGAACATCTCTTCAGATTGCTCTCAATGCTGATTTATTTAATCTCTCACCGAGAGCATCCATTCTTTGTGATGCATGTGAGGTCAAACACTGATTTGCCAGGTGAGATTGCAGAGGGGAATCATAAAGCAGACGCCCTTGCTGCACCAGTCGAAAAAGCACGTCTCCCTGATGTCTTCCAACAGGCAAAGCTGAGTCACCAGCATTACCATCAGAATGTGCCAGGTCTGATCCAACAGTTCCAGCTAACACGGAGTCAGGCTCAAGCCATTGTGACCAACTGTCTAAACTGCCAGCTCCAGGCTGTGACATTGATGGGCATGGGGGTAAACCCCAGGGGCCTTGGCAGCTGTGAGGTGTGGCAGACAGACATCACACACATTCAAAGCTTTGGTCGCCTTGAATGCGTTCATGTAAGCGTGGACACATTCTCAGGTGCAGTGTATGCCTCTGCTCATACAGGACAAAAGGCTGCTCATGCCAAACAGCACTTAGTGCAAGCATTTTCAGTATTGGGGGTTCCAAAAACTATTAAAACAGATAATGGCCCCACGTATGCATCCAAGGAGTTCCTGGAATTTCTCCAGCAGTGGGGAGTGGAACATAAAACTGGCATCGCCCACTCCCCCACAGGTCAAGCTGTGGTCAAGCGTGCACACCAGATGCTCAAGCAGGTATCGAAAAGACAGAGCAGTTTGGCTCCGTGAATATCTCCATGGGAAAAGCTCTGCAAAGCCCATGTTTACTATCAATTTTCTGAACTGTTAATTTGAAAACATGAGTCCACCAGTGGTACGTCACTTTAACAGTGGCAATCAGTTCAAATTGTCTCAGCACCCACCGGTCTTGATTAGGGATCCAGAAACTTGGGAAACCAAAGGTCCCTATGAACTTGCGACCTGGGGTCGTGGCTATGTATGTGTAGCTACTCCCTCAGGCCCTCGGTGGATTCCCCAGAAGTGGGTGAAACCTTTTGTCCCCAAGAATCCAGGTCAGACAGAAGGGTACGAGAAGCAAGTAGCTGGTGCTTCAAAGAGAAGATGCCGCCGAATGGAAGAAGAAGAATTTACCTGAGTGTAATTTCCTTCCGGCAGTAACAGAAACTTTAACGTGTTCTTAAAATGTTTGTTTTTCCCTTCTAGAGAAAATCTACCTCCCACTCAACCCTGTGATGAACCCCATCCAAGTTGTCATCCTGCTAATGCTGGTCAGGCAGCTGCACGGATCATCCCTCAGCTGCGTCAAAATGTCTGGGTGACCCTGGCGCAGACACTACAGCAGGAAAACATTTGCTTGTCCACTGCAGCCGCAAAGGACCCTGTGTCCACCTGTCTGGTAGGAATTCCATAGGAGGCTGGATAATTCCAGCAGACCTGAACAAACATAGGTCCAACGAAATCCCAGAATCACACACCCCCCAACCACACAAAGATCAGGGGTAAGTTGGGGTGATCCTGAAATCCTTGGAGGGGTGGTTGCGAGGTTTGCCCAGGATGGCTCAGGAACCCCAAGATTTAGAGCTATTGGGTTCTTCTCCTGCAGATTATTGTGTGCATTTTTCTGTGCTTCCAAAACCTTCCAACACTGACGAGTACCTCGTTATAAAACAATACCGTGGGGAGTTCACTGCAAGGAGGTGGTGTCAGAACACGAGCCATATCGGGGCCGACAACCCATCTCACTCAAGTCCCAAAAGTCTCCCTAAGGGATTGTTCTTGATTTGTGGGGATCAGGCATGGGCAGGAATTCCATCTCGGCTTTTAAGAGGGTCATGTACCATCGGCAGGCTGTCCCTATTGACACCCAACAAAACTCTAATTGGTGAATGGACTCATAAAAACAAATCGGCAAACAAAATGCAAAAGAGGAGTGTGGACAATCTGGATGCAAATTTTAACTCAGAAATTTTTCATTGGGCTTGGGCCAAGTCAAAAAGAATTGCTGTGTCCCTGTTCCTTCCATGGGTCACAGCAGCCAAGACTCTGGGTGAATTGGGCCACCTCGAGTGCTGGGCTGTCAAACAGGCAAATTTGACATCTGCTGCCATCAGCTCGCTCCTAGAAGATGAGGAAATTACCAGACAGTCCACACTTCAAAATCGTGCTGCTATAGATTTCCTTTTGTTACTGCATGGACATGAATGCAAGGAATTCGAAGGACTTTGTTGCATGGACCTGAATACAAAAGCTCCAAACATCCATGCTGCCCTTCAAAGCATGAACAGCCTGATCAGACTGTGAAGCAAGAATCCGAGGATTGGTTTGAAGAACTGTGCAGAGGCTGGGGATTCACGGGGTGGTGGACATCTATTGTTAGATCAATTTTGTTACTCCTTGTTATTCTGTTCCTTGTAACCCTGGCGTTCGGGATCCCGCGTCACTTGATTTTCAAAGCTATCAAGGGTCTCATACCTTCTACCTCAGAAGTCAACCACATAGAGTTGGCAAACCTGAGGAGGTCTGACTACACCACCGACTGTAGGTGGTGGGAAACCAATACTCAGGGTTAAATTGATCCCAGTGAATTCCTTTACCTTTGTTAAACAAATAAGGGGGAGGTGTTACGTTCCATTCAGGCCATGTTCCCGGGACCCCTGTGACATCATATCTGACATCCCTCAAACCCTCCTTCATGCCCCAATGGGGTTGGCGGAGAGCCAAGATATCCTCCCTGTCAAGACCCTAGATAAACCCCTGACATTTCCTGTTCGTCCTCTTACCCCAGCACTCTTGCCCTGTGCTCTTTCCCCACTCTCGGACCATGGATTAAAGTGCTGTAACATCCACCATTTGGGGTAAGCTGCCTCTTTTCAACTCTTCCCCTTTCCTGATATTTCCCCCCTCTCAAGGCTTGTATTTATGGGCTAGCCTGATAATTTAGGGGCTGAGAGAGAGGGAGAGACCACAGTTCAATACATACAGAGTTTTGTTTTGGTTTAAATCTTGAAATAGCTATGCAGTGAATCAATAATCCTTCTGTAATATGTGAAAGTTACATGAAATAAATAACATTAAATTACTGAAGTTCTCTAATTTGATACTTTGTCATATCATGGCTGTAAAACCCATTTTAAGAAGCTGCTGATTACCCTCAGAAACATTACCTCCTGCACATCAGGAAACATCACTTATGTCCCACTGACATCTTCCCACATCAATCTGGTAATTATAAGAAAACCAGCAAAATATAACTATTTCTCTACTATCTGCAAAAATCCCCCATTGTAATCGACATGAGAACAAGGCAGTGAAAGGCATCTGACAACCTTTAATACACCTCCCAGGCCACTGGTAGGCTTTCACACTAATAACCACTTAAACACTTGGAAACTGCTTCTGAAGACTCCCACCACTTTTCATCAATCAGTTACCTCTACGCAGTGATCACTGGAGCCCTATGTAGCTAACTATCTTCTATTTGCATCTAAGACTAAACTTTTAAAACACAATTTATTAGACTATATTGATTTATTAGACAATTTATTGATTATATAACAGATACAGACCTTATTAATACTGCCCAAACAAACATTTGTCCCCATTAATTCCATCACAAGAAACAAATAAGTGAGCAAAGCCCAAGACTTTTACAAGCAGACTGACATGCTCATTAACTCTCATCTATTACTGTGACTGCAGCAGTTTCCTGCAGTGGTGAGCAGTACAGCCAGCCCCAACTTGTTACTGGTCAGGCAGGCAGCAGGTCCTGCCTTGACACTGTCAGCCAAATGCAGCAGTTACCACAAGGTATGTAAATGAGCATAAAATGCTACTAATGGCAGGAATGGACCATCACAGCTTTTCCTTCTGGATGAAAGGCAGATTCTCCTGACTTTGCTCAAAGTGAAAAATAAAGATGGATCCCCAAAACACAAAAGATTAATGACACAGTTATTTATAAGGGGGAAAATAATCTATTGCCCAGATAACAGATCCAGAACAGCTTTATAAACACCAAGTCAAAAGCTTTTCTATATAAGGACATACTGGAAATATATTTGAATACAAGGTTCTGAGAAAATAAAGACCTGAATCAAAGAAACCTGGGTTTCAGGTATTGGGAAAAGGAAGCATGAGACCATGCTACCTGTGAGAGGATCCTTTCAAGCATCTATAATCATCTAGTGCTATGGCTGGTTATGACAGCAATGGTTCTACACAAATGCTGAAATCCATCAACTGCAAAAAAAATGTACAAACTGTGACTGACAGAACTATAATGCAGGATGAGGTCTGCAAAACATGAAGAAGGGATTTCTAACAGCAATTTTCTGGGCTTTTATTCCAACAGTTTGTAGTAAGCCCTGAGTTCCAGTTTGTTTTTTATTTACTATAGTAAAAAAAGGTTTATAAGATGTTACCTGGGGTATGGGGAGTTAGAGAAAAAGGATCCCCCACATATAACATGAAAAGATTAATTTAAAATGCCTGTAGGAAAATTAGATACCTGTAACAGACTTCAGTTCTCAGATCATTGACATTGACAGGATATCCCTGATGAACAAGAGGGTCATGCAGATCACATTGATTTTTGCTAGGCATGCTTACAGAAACTGCTGTGGCACCTGTGGATCCTGGAGAGCAGTGCACAGACTGATTGAAAGAAAGGTTGGCTTTGCATGTAGGAACACATAGTTCTCATTATTTCTCATCTACCACTTGTAGTTAAAACGTGATTGAAATACAAAAGAACAGTGATTCTTGGTCCATAATAGTTGTAAGAAAACAAAAATGCCATATAATCTTGAGATTATATGCAGATCTCAAAGTGACAAAGTTAGTATTTATGTAATATGTGGATGAAGGAATTAGATTTGCAACAGCACATACAGATAGAGAATGATAAAGCAGAAAGCAATAGGATTTTCAAAAGATGCCTGAATCTGTGAACATGGCCCATGGTTCCAAACAGTAGCTTCCTTCAGATCTCCCCTAAATATGGGGACTCTCCTCCACAAGGGTATGCATTTATGAACACTCAAACCACATTTCTTCTAGTTCCAGAGGGAGGGAGATTTTGCCCAAAATGTAAATAGACTGAGAAAATGGACTTTTACTATACAACTGCAGTTTATAAAATAGAGTTAAAAGTTAGATTTAAAGGTCTGGATGTCTTTACAAGACACTCAAAAGCAGCTGAGTGTTGCTGGAAAGCTACTCAGTAAATCAACTACATGTATTTGGAATGGTGTTATAACAATTTGTGAAAAAAATATTGTTAAGAATTGACTGGAATAGAACAGTGATAAGTGAACTACATTTCTGTTTTTACCATGCATTACAACTTAACAGCGTAAAACTTTGTGCTGCTGAACAGGTGCCACTTTGACATCACCCTTACTACAAACTAAAATTCTGTTTTAAAGAGCAGACACTTGTGTTGTCTTCACAGGCTACTATGAAATCCACAAACACCCTCCCTATGCCAGAGCCACAGCCCTTCCTCCGAACCCTGATTCAGAACAACCACAGCCTTGTAAGGCAACACTGAAGAACAGCGAAGCAACTGCTTCAAGCGATGCATGTGCCGTGTACTGATGTAAGAACTACATCCATTCAGCCCAGTCAGAACCAGCAAATATTTAAGGATCCTCATATTAAACTTATTTCATCTAACTTCTCTTATGTATTATTGCTGGTTTCTAAGGCAAGTGTGGCATTACTGTTCCAGCACTTAGACCTAGGTCCAAGGAAAAACCCTTGTGACCTTTATAATTTGGTACTAGTATCACAGTAGTTTTATTTCCAGCAGAAATTCTAGACTGAGATTGTTCTTCTTTTCTTGATGAATCTTCTCATTTTTTAAATTTTGTTTTTCTTTTCTAGATTATCTAAGGATATGCTGTCAGTGCCTATACATTTCCCTAAGGGTTTGGCTTGAAACGTTTTGCATTCCATCTCTATTGAAATGATTTACTGTCAAAATCAAAACAACCACAGCCCCAATGTGGTGCTGCAGCCTAATAATTCTTTCACAAAGAAAATGTAATGTCTCTCTGCTTATATCCAATGTGACACTCAAAATACTTTCAAGATGATTTATGTATATAATATATATCAATATGTGGAATGTCTGTTTAAATTAATTTCTTGTGACTCAATATTCTGTTCTAAATATTTCAATTTAGGGAACATTTTAGTTGGTTCAGTAGAAGTCAAGACATGATTTAACACTGGTCTGCATGTTTATCATGCAAACATTACTGCACTGATACATCCTGAAACTCTGAATGCCTGCTATAACTTGGGTAATTGCAACACCTTTTCTAGGGCACTTGGTATCCAGCAGTTGTTCATGGACTACATCTGGACAGCTCTCATTGTATTATTTTAAGATGAGTCAACTGTCAATTTTTAGATTGTCACAGAGTTAAGCTTTATTGCAAATTGTTAAAGTGAGTTTCTTCTAGCAGAGCATTTGGGGTTTTTTAAAATGTCTTGCTATTTTACACAGGTTTACATTTATTTCCTAGTGAAATAATAATCAATGCTATTTTTCATGTTGTTGCAATTAAAAGTACTTTAAAGCAATGTTGACTTAAAGTGCTGCCAAATTACCAAAACCATAGTCAGTCAGAATATAGACTACCTTTTATAATGTGCTGGAGCTGATACTCCATTACTTGATGAAATGCAAATAGAACCAGGAAAAGAAGAAGCCAGGGCCTATTATTTCAGCTGAAATTTTTCTCAGCTCTGCAAAAATCAGCAGAGACGCTTATATTGGTACTGATTGCACTGGGACCAATATTTTCCTTCTAGGAAGCAACTGTGATGACTACTTGGGTATCTTGTAGTCATATTTTTATCACTTTATATTTCACACTCCAAAAAACCTCATTTAAGAACTCTCCATCCTTGCAGCAGTAACAAACTAGGAAAGGATACTGGTTGAAGTCCATTCCTCCTATCAGAGCCTCTGTGACCATAGTGGAGGCTAGGGACAGCCCGCCAAGGCAGAAGTGCAGGATGTGACCGGGGCCCCACCATAAGCGCACCTAGACTTGGAGCACAACAGAGGCACAGACAGGGTGTGCAGCAGCACCAGGATAAAGCCACCGCTCTCTGCCTTCTGAGGGGCAATAACCTTCCTGGGCAATAACGGAACTAAGCAGAGGCAAGATGCTGCTATGGGTAGCACAAGGACAAGGCAAAGTTGTTTGGCATAAAGGAACCATGGCAGAAGGATTTTTGCATAAATAGGAAGTACAGTAAGGAAGAAGCTTTACCTAACACCAACATATCCCTAAAATTGCAAGTTTCTGGGAAGGAAAACTCTGTGGCAGTGCCATAGGTTTAGATCAGAGAACAGGAAGAGGTCTGCAGGTTTCTGTGGCTTGCACTCTGTTCTGAAAGTCCCCTTGCTGGCCAAAGTTTGCATAAGCACACAAGGGATACCTTCTTCAGAATTTAGAATGCTGCACTGGATTAAGGACATGATACACCTTGTCAAATCCTTTGGAATACTGGCAAGGTCAGTGCAAATAATGCTTTTTAATACATATCTTCTAATATAAGGACAATAACAGTACATGGAAATATAAGTAATTGTTAGAAGTCAGTTCTAAGTACATCATGAAACTATTATTTTAACATAAGAAATTATATTTGACATTGATCTCAGAGTATGTCAGGACAGAGTCATCAGAACATGATGCTGGACAAAACACTACAATGCAGACCTCTAAAGACAGAAATAATTTTGTTTTCTTTTTCTCTCATGTCATTTTTCTGTACTCTGGAAATCTCTCTCTCTCTAATTAGAGCATTTGTAACTAATATGTGATTTTCTATGTCAAATATTTTCAAAATTAATGCATTTCATACTTAAATCTATATTACTAAATCAAAATAAAAATGCCTCGACTTCAAAAGGAGCAGAAAATGCAAACTTGATGTTCCCTTTATTTCCAGAAGTGGGTCTGCTTTTCTGTCTTACTTGGTAAGCTACTTACCAAGGTATTCATTGGTACTTACAAGGCATAATTTGACACAGCAGAGATTTCTTCAGTGAATATGAAGCCTGAAGTCTCAAATAAAACTGCTGCCTTGATTCACAATAAAATAGGTTTGTTGGTTAATTTGCCAAGAGATACACTACAGCTATTCTTCCATTCTGATAAAATCAGAAGTATGTAACTTTTTTAGCAAAGTTGAAAAATACACTGTCACGAAAACAGTTCTTGCTACAGGCAAAAATAATTTTACTTTTGGCAGGTTTACAGTGAAGCAAGTCAGTTACATTTTCACCTCAGGTGGTTTGTGGTATCAAAAAGGCAGTTCTTGCAGATGGAAAACTGTCATTACATGAGGACAAGCTGTTTGCTGGGGGAAATGGAAATATTTTGCTCTCTGTCAAACCTGTGAATATTGGAGAGAAAATCTGTTTTCATGTAGGAATACTCAAACCATCAGCTGATAGTTTAATGGAGTTCTACTTGACTGACAGAGTGGCTCACCAGACTGGAGACTGGCCACCTTGTGCTTCACTTACAACATCAAGTTACCCTAAAATTTCAGCAAGCAGTTGCATATGCATGAGAACAGTCATGTGGGCTGAGAGATTGTTCCAGATCGCCTCAAACAGATCTAGTGAGCACAGCAGGGGCAAGTGCCTCTGAAAATGATGCGACACCAAGCCAAAGACCTCACAGTATATCTGCTGCAGGAAATGCACCTGGTTGTCAAAGATGCTTGGAAGGACTTTGCCCCTGCTGCAAACTGCCCATTATTAATGCCCACTTATGCCAAAGGAACTCTGAAGAGGGCATATGAACAGGTGAAGAGCTGCTAGAGAAGGTGGTGCTTTCCACAGGCTTTCCATGTGGCTGCAAAGCCAAGGTGTGGAAACACTGCCTGCTGCCACTTCATGGTAGCTATGTGTTCATTCAGTTGGAATTCAGCTGTGGGTGGAAAGCATCAGAAGCAGAAATTCCTCAGAGGTGAATCTGGGAGCATCTTTGGAAGGACTCATTAATACTACCTTTAATAGGTCAGTCATCAGACCCAAGATTTACACAGACAAAGGTTGCAAAGACCAGAGCTTTAGCACTGTTATATAAATCAGACTATTTGTCATAGGGATTTGATCCAACAAGGAAATCTTTATCTTCTTAGCAGAAATTCAGACTTGAAGCTAAACAAAATTCAAGATATGTAACCAGTGATTAAAAGGGATAGATTTACATTTGGCTGATTCAATATTTATGATGTTTTCAAAACTCGAGTATGTCGTAGCACCGAGTCCCCAGCTGGGTAATAATTAGCATTGACTCCATGATTCCAGAAGGTTGATCAATTACTTTATTGTGCTATACTTATTAAGAAACCCATCACCCTTGCACACAGTCCGATACAGTTTTACCTAATTGGTCCTTGAATCCAAACACCATCACCACTGGCCAATTAAGAAATCACCCTTTGGTAAATAAATCTCCATAACGCATTCCCCATGTTCACAACAGGTGCCGCAAGTGAAGATAAGAATTGTTTATCATTTTTTTTCTCTGAACATCTCACAACCTGAGAAAATTGTGCCTGTTGCTCTCTGTGGCCCGAGAACTGCTGCTACATGGGTGTGCCTACCTATTACTTAATTCAATCTTACTCTTTGCTCCCAAACTCTGGTCTTATTATCCACACGCCCCACAATCCCTTGTTTGACAAAACTCACAGAGCAGTGAGTTTATGTAGGGATGGTAGGGATAAACCTCTGTGCCTGCCATGCTGAACAACTCCCCAGCACTATCCAAATAAATCCTACATTTCTCTATGTCCACACACATCCTCCTGCACCAACAAGTGAAACATGTTAACAAAGCTATCAGACCATTTCTGCTGATGAACAGCAGCATACTCTTTATTGTACATGATGAACAACAGCATCAAAAAGCAAATTAAATTGACCTTCCCCCAAGGCACTAATGTGTAGGCCCACAGAATCTCACAGGAAGCCCAGACAAGACCAGTGTAGTCCCACCTCTACTGTCTGGAGTAAGGCCAGCAGCACTATGGCTTCTCTGGACCAGCACAGGCTATCTGGATATTCCAGCAGAGATTTATCAGTCTCCAGGAGTGTTCCTTCAGGCACTCACTGCACACAGAAATGTGTTTCCAAAATGCTCTGCTCACCAGGTAGGTATAGTACCCTTTTGGAGGAGAGGTGGGCAAAGCAGTCAGGCATCCGTCACAGTTTCTTCATCTGCCTCTGCCTAGGATGGGAAGAGGCAAGTACAGAAAGGAAACAGTTGCTTCTGATAAGGTCTCTCCAAGAAAAACGCCCCATGGGAAACAAGCTGAAATTCCAGTCTCCTGGTCAGGTTTTGGTCATCCTTGCTGCAAAGGAAGTGTGTATGAAAGCACATGTGTACAAGTCAGAGCACAGCATGGCAAAGACAGAGGCACCTCCATTCCTGTCAGCCTCCCACAGCTGCTCGCAGCCAGTGAAGGGTGTCCATCTCAAAGAACAAGCAGCCAGCCACAAGCAGCTCATAGTCACCCACTGCCAGCCCAGCACACACCTGTAGCAGATGCAAAACTCACAGCATACACTGCCCAGAAAGCTGGCCCTTTATTTCCATCTTTCAGCATCAGAGAGATACTCAAAGCATAAGAAAAATCACAAAGATGATGAATTGGAAGGTCCAGCCATTATTGATAAGTACCAAGGTATTTCACAGAAATAAATTTGATTACAGAAATTTGATTTCAGCAATTTGATAATTAAGGAGACAAGGCAATACAAAATGAATATGAAAGGAAAGACTGAATGGACTGTGATGGTTAAGAGAGCTTAGAATTTAAAATCAAATATACAGTGAATGAAGGATATAAACCCCACATAAACCCAGAGGCCTCAATCAGAACACTTTCACTTTGGGTTTATTTTACTCACAGGCCATGCCAGATGCGTGACTGATCACGATACTGGGATGGCAACACTGGTTGCTGTGGGAACCTAGGGCAAGAGGAATATCCCCGTCTGCCCTAGGGTGCTCTGACTCCCAGGAAAACACCGACTTTGACCCTCATTCATGGAGAAAACTTCCAAAACCTCAAGGTAAACTAGAAACCACAAAAGTGTGAAATAGATTGTAGAGATTGTAGATAGTAGTGTAGTATGTCACATGGGTGAGAAATTTAGGTTTTAGGATTTTTAGTATGTTATAGATGGGTTCAAGATGGAGGATATAGGGTGTTGTCTCGAGTTCCTTTCTTCTCTCTTCTTCCTCTTTCTTCTTGGGTTTAGGTGGTATCTTGTAATTGGGTAGAAAAATCTGCATTGCGGGTCTTTAGGGGTCAGTTATTGGGTTAGAAAGAAAAATAATTTAGGTGTCACTTCTTAATTGGGTAGCTTAGGTTTTGATTAGACTTAAAAAGACCTTACAGCATGAGGTTGTTGGCCATTTTTGTGCTGTTTTCACACATGCATGGTCTGGGCACAGACTGTGTGATGAAGTCATAGTAAGATAACAATAAAACAAGAACCTGAAGACCAAAAAAGTCCAATGCATATCTTGTTCCTGACACAGAATTGCTCCAGGAGGGTCTCCCCCTGCCAAGGGAGCCCCCAGGGAGTTGCCCAGCTTGGGGCCCTCAAACTCACAGTTGCCAGCAAAGACAGCTTAAAAAACACCCAGTTTTTAAGGGAGCTCTGACAAGATGACAGCCTCAATGAGGTCTCAAGGAGCATGCAGGAGATTAGTGAGAATCACACAGTAAAAAGCATGCACAGCACTGTGAGCACTCTAAAGGCCAAGGGACCTACAAGCAAGCCTGGCAGTGGAAGGCAAAGCCTGTCACTTATAAAGAAACGCCTAAGAAATTAATGCACTTTCCTCTTATTTCCTGAAAAAGGGACACAGCTGGCTCAAATAAGCAAGCAGTCAATAAACACTGCATCTCTGTTTACCTCTCTTCTATGAGACAAGGAATCTGCTGTAACTTAGAAAGTTTGTCAATTTTGGGCCCTTATGAGACTCTAAATTATTTTTTCATCACAATTAAAATCCAATCGCACAATCCTTTCCCCAAGTATTCTTCTCTCTCCAGAAAGGTCAATTCCCATCACACCTAACTCATTAGTTTCTACCTGAAGGTTCAGACTTGTAAAGCTTCAGAGGAGCTGGACTCCAGTGTGGAACTTTGCTTTAGGTTCCATCTCTCACACCTGAGTATTTAAGGAATTAAGTCCATGCCCAATGTTTTATAGATTAACAGATTCCAGTGTAGTGACTGCTTTCCTTCAAATCTCAAAAGGTCTTTTTAGTTATATTTTTAAATGTTATGAACTATAAACTGTTCTTATTCTAAATTTTCACTGATAGTTAAAACTGTAGTATATTTTTAAAACAAGTTTCCCACCACAACAAATTTAATTTAACCTATGTCTTCATAAAAAACATCTTCCTCTTCTTAATTGCTCTACAGTGATTTTCATTCTATTATGGGGGATTCACAGTAGATTTTCAGAGGCACTTTGCATGATCTGCTGGCAGTGGTCTAATGCTCTTTATCACAGAAACACAGTAGTTTTTACAATCTTTTTGGCAATTTATGACATTCTACAAGACTACTGTGTGACAATTTAAAACACTGTTCTACAAGATTAATCTACAAAGTGAAAAAAGTACAGTATGTGCTTGGAAAAGGTCATGGAGATGTGTTCCATAAGAAGGAATCAATATGATCAGAAACAGATTCTGAAGTCATATTACCATTTTAATTGGCTGGCACAGCCTTTTCACAATTCCACCTCAGTGGTAGTATTCATTCCAAATGTGACAGTACAAGGCTTTGCTAACACAAAGAGGAAAATACTTATTATACAATGACTGGCTACCTTTTGCTGCTACCCAAATGTATCCAAATTTTTACATTAAGTATCTACCCTTATTTTTTACTCAAGAGATTAATCTCTTTCTTGGAGTGATTTTGACTGTTCTTCAGAATATGATATTAAAAAAATGAAACTCAAGCACTTAAAGCTGGAGTTAAGAAGAAATCTTAAAAATTTAATGGAAAAAACCCAAGCAAGCAACCTTCTAAGCCACAGTACTCAGCAGTATTAGGAGTGGCTAAAGGCAATGAACTACTCTGCCAAGAAAAGAAGAGCTGCCAGGCAGCTGTTGTCCTGTCCTGGTGGCCTCCAGAGGCTGCTCAGGGTGGAGGATTAGGAAGGCAGCCTGACCCCACTCTTCTTTCCTGAATCCCTTAAAAAGCCAACTACATCCCTTCTACTCTGGCTCCTACACACATTTTTTTTTTTTCAACTGCTTATCACAATCTTTTTCCCAGACTCTTTTCTTCAATGATCTGTTTGCTTTCCCCTCTAGCCTTTACACATTACTGACTAAGTGAAAGCTGCCTCTCACTCTTTTGCTCAACATGTGTGCCCCCACTAAACACCACTGGCCCCAGTTCTGTCCTTCCTCCTTGGTTACCACATCCCAAGCTCCACACACACACAAAAAGCTCCACTTCCTTGTCTGCCACTCCTGTATTCCTATCTCAAAGTATATATAAATGTATACCATGCACACTTTGTCTGTACCTTAATTTAAAATAATAATCTTCTGCATATTCTTGGGGGACAAGGGGTATGAGATTTGCTTCTATGAAGTAAAGGTTTAGTGACATTTAGTGATTATAGAAAAAATAATTTAAGCCCATGTACAGTTTCTTAATGTAAACTGACACTATGAACATATACACAAACAGATTAAAGGTAGGATTTGGAAAATATTGTCTATCTGGAGGCTCTGTGCTAGAGAGAGCCAAGTATAAATAGGAGAAGGAACTGTGATACATTAAAATTCATTTCAGAAATGAATCTGATGATCTGTAGCTGACATTTGAGATAGCAAAGAAGCTTCATACAGGAGAAGTCTTTCAAAGAATAACTCCGTCATGTGAAAAAAATGTCAGCATGTTCTATGAACAACCAGGAATAAGGAGATGAAGGCCACGTTTTAATCCATCTGAGTGACTTTTATCCCTGATGAGACCTTTGGACATTATGAATACAGCTTCAGGTTCTGCTGTAGCAAGGCACCTCTGACACATGCAAATGCAGTTCAGTCAATTAGCAAGAGAGCTTTGCTACGTAGTGATAACTTGATAAATATTTAGAAGAGAAGCTTACTTATCCAAGAGAAACTTAGTTTTTTCTCCCCCATTAAAATATTTCAAAGCATGTTTTACTTCAAGGATTTTAATAACCTTTCTAGGAGGAATCTGGGCCCACCCAAGGCTCTGTGCCAATCTGCTGTGACCAGCTGGGATTTGTTTTGGTGTAGGCAGATAAAAAAATAAAGGACTGCCTGGTGGTACTTGGGAATTGCACTCTGTTTTCCCTGCTGTCATAGAAGGGCTGCCAAATCAGATAACTTTTCTGCTTTGCAAACAAGGCTAAGCACAGGCACAATCAGGACATTTTAGAAACAAAAAAAGATCAGGTATTTCTGTAGTCAAGCTGAACAAAATGTAGACAGCTGTTCCTCCTCTTCCCAAGACACTGAACTCTATACATCAAGGCAGGAACCTGGGAGAACAGGACTCAAATTAGTTCAATTTACACAATTTTTTATGGTTAACCTAGTTTTGATTTGGGCTGTTTCTGGGAATAATCTCATTAATGTGACTGGTGTTCCACCAATGGTCTGCAGTGGTGAAAGATTTTCTTTGTTTAACCATTACTCTCTTATTTTAAGTAAAACCCAGTCAAGCAGATACACTGATTCATGAAGTTGACATTTGTAATATAGACTAGGCAAAATTAATTTAACTTTACTAATGCTTATTTTAATTTTAAAGGCCAAATTCTAAAAACTAGATTTTAAAGGCTAAACAAAAATCTTCTTAGTGAATTAGTCACCAGAGATGGTTACCTAGCTCAGAGCACATAGAAAAATACTGGCATTGGCAGAAAAGCTAACCAGCTAATTAAAATTTACAGGGTGTTCAGGAAACCTCTCAAATGCTGCATGCATTGCTGAACATACCTAATATATCAAGACTTTAAAAAAAAAGAAGATGACTGAAAGAAAGGGAAAATAATAGGAAAAATAATTGGAATAAAATAAAACTGTATTTGTAAATCTTAAATTCTTCAGGCAAGCCACCTTTCCTTGGTTGGTTTTGGTTGGTTAGTTGGATTTTTTTTAATCTTGCAATATTCTTAAACTATCAAACAAAATTCTGGAGTTTAAGGCTGACAAAGATAAAAATATCAGCACCAATATTACATGGAGGAGAAAACTGCAATGGAACATTGTGAATAAAAATATCACTTTTGTAGAGGTGGAACTTTTATCCAGTCAGCTACATTCTTTCAGTGGTAGCCAAGAATATGGAAGTTTTTAATTAACTGTTGGCAGAGGAAAGAAGAACTGCAATCTCAGTAATTAGTAAATGAACCAAACTGAAGTGTATCCTAGTGCTTGGATGGGACTTACAAAGTTTTTGTCACCAGAATTCAAAGAGCATTTTATAATATATTGTAAATAAATTATTATAGAACCATTAACAACACTTCTTTTTACAAAGGTACGGAGACTAGTTTGCCTTCATATAATGTGTCTATCATCTTCAGGGTGCCCTTACCAATTTATACATATTCTCAGAAGCCCTTCAGCAGTGTCTTTTTCCCTGTACCATGTTTACATATATATTTCAGCATAAATTGGTTGCATAAGCATAGTTAAATTCAGCTCATGTGGAAAAAGTCAAGTTAATCTTAGAAGATTTCTTTTTGGTACAGGAAGCAGTATCCAGGGCTGGGTTGATACTTCACCAGCCTGAGTTTCCAGAGTTTTGCTATGCAGAAACTCTGCTGAGTTTTTTTACTGAAATTCTGTTTGTAAAGATCAGGTCATGCCCATGACCCAGAGGAAAACTCACTTAAAAATAGAGGGTACCATTCAGATTTCTCCTCAATAGAGAGGAACTGAGGCTGGAACAGATGAAGTGAATGATCACCAGGATGATGTGGGAATGGAGAGCCTGTCTTATGAGACAAAGTAGTGTGCAGCAAAATAATAAATCATATGAATGAGCATCATGGGGCTTTGCCCCAAAGAGAGAGAACAGCCTGAAAGGACCATCCACTGCTAATTCCAGGGAACATTTTGTATTTCATTCCTCCATTTCATGAGCACATGAAAGACTCAATCAATCAAATCTGTGCAGAGCTGTATTATTGATTAAACCTTGCTTCTTGCTTCTAATATTGACTTGACCTGAAGAAACCTGACCTCTTAAAGTTAAGTTTAGCCATATCCTGATACAAAACTCCCCTTATTTTGTTTTTATTACTTTAAAGCACCTTTGAACTGCACACATGAAGAACACAGACACACCTTGCTGCTTAACTTGTCCCCAAGTTGCACTAATGCAGGCCTCTTGTGCCTGGATTGTCCTCTTAAGACCCAGCAAGGGAAAGGCTGTGAAATGCTCATTCATCAGCGGCTGTGCAGTCAGTGGGGCCAGTGCAAGAGTTCAGCAAGCAGAGTGCACACAGGGCTGCATGGAGACATTGCAGAACACAAATCCTCCTGAAAGGTCTGGGCATTTTCGAACTTTGCAAGAACTCTTGAGAATGTCTGCATTGATGCAGCACTGGGAGGACAGGAATATTTTGTCAGGAAAGCTGCTTCAGCATACAGGCACAGTTTTCTCTGAGCCAGGGAAGATACTGTAGGATGAGGGCACGGATTCTGTGAAGCTGGGGGAAAGCCTCTGCTTGAAGAGCTTGCTCCAACAGGCTGGAGATGGAAGAACCTGCCGAGAGGGAGACAAACACCACTAAACACCAGAAAGAAAAATGTGATTACTTGTTCTGTGGGAATTTTGATGATTTCCTCTTCTCAAACACCTTGCTGTCTGGAATTACACCAACACTAAAGTAGCTCCATTTTACCCTGAGAAAAATAGAAAGACTTGTCCGAAAACACTTTTTTCCTCTGTGGCCAGCCCTGCCCTAAACAAATACCAAAATGTTTCTGATAGCTGTCTTGCCATTCACGTGAAACAAGAACGATTATCACCTTCATTATGACTTGCAAAGCAGAAATGAAGCTGCATTGAGAACCTTTGAAAATACATTAAAAACAAAAATGTTTTTTAAAAATATGCATTAAACTAAAATTGTTTGAATTCTGATATGTATTCTTTTGCATAATGCTACCACTAATACAGAAGATTCCTTTCTGCCAAGAATCAAGTAGAAAAGGAGTCTCTGCTTCCACCTAGTTATACAGTTAATAAACTGCTAAAGAAACCTACAGTTGAGTCTTCATTTCATCTTCTGTAAAAACTTCTATATGAGATTTCCTATTCTCCCAATAGTGTTTCAAAATTACAGAGATATTTTAAATGGTCTTCAAAGTCAATTACATGGAAATGTTAAGCAATGTCCCCCAAAAATGCTTATCTCTATGTTCTTCAGCAGTAAATAAAACATATCCTCCAACTATGAAAAATCATTATTTTCCTCAATTGCGGACAGCCCAGTGGCTATTTTAAAGTTCAGTGGGGGTTGGAAGGGAATAAGGATGATGAAAAATGTTTCTAATGGCTTAATACTGAATATATTTCCATCAGAGACCAAAAATTAGAAAAAAATAAATCTAATATATATTGAATTATAAGATGTAAGCATCTGCTTTTGTGTCACTTGAGACCAATAACTGGTATTTTAATTCTTTAGTGATAAATGTAATTCCTATAAATACAGAACTCAGCAAAGCAAAAAATGCAATCAGATTTAATTTGGTCATAACACCAGCTGTCCAACACTTGATGTAATTTTTTTTTTCCCTTCAAGAAAAGTATTACTTTAATCTAGATCAGTTACTTTCTCTTTGAAAATAAAAGAAATCTTAAAGAATACCTAAGCTCTAAGCAATTTGACAGATGCTTAGTTATGGGCTATTAATGTGAGAGAGCATTTTCTCAGAGGCTCAAGAAAGTATAGGTGCCCATGCATCTGGAAACAATCTAATACTCTATCATTAAATTCTTTTTCTCATAATGCCATGAAGTTTCTGCAAATTATTACACTAAATGCAGCAATTAATAATATTTAAGCTGTTTTCTAAATAAGCCCTTGATTTAAAATTTGAGGAGTCTCTGGTATCTGGAGGAAATAAATTTGGTTCTTTCTTTGGATATAGTTGAACTGCATCTTGTAGATCTGTTTCTTCTGTCCGTGTTTCTTTAAAAACTGTAATACTGTTTCTTCTGCCCCCTCCCTGTAATAGTAGAAGTAATGTTGTAGCGGGAGGTCGCCAGTCTCGATGGTTACAAAATGGTGTTTGTGGGAATGTGTATTTTCAGTATAGGAGGTTGTTATCTTGTTGTATTCAAAGTTTTTGTAGGGTGCAGTTATTTTGTTGTACAGAATTTTTTTGTAGGATGTTACTATCTTGTTGTATGGAACTGTATGTACATCTACTGATGTAAGGAATACAGCCTCACACGCTGAAATCAGGTTTTCTGTGTGACAGCAGATCTGCAAAATCGAGAGACGTTTACCAGGCCCTGATTCAGTAAAGCTATGCTCCAAATGAACATTGATTTTATTAACATTGCATGTCTGAAGCATTTTACTGATGTTTTAAAAGAGATGCATTTCTTAGTTAGCTTGTGGAAAGCATCTCACTTGTCTGTCTCTCACAAAAAGGAAGTTGTCTTGATATTTATTCCTTTTAATCTGATATTTCTATGAACTATAAATTTCAGCAACAGTTCCTATACAGGGATTGCCTACAATTATTTCATAAGAAACTGATACTAATCCAATTGAAGTCAAAGGAATTATTTCCACAGACTCCTACTGACATTCATCCATGCCCTAAATTCTTAACCAACAGAGAAGTCTTTGTATACTACTGTAGGAATAGATACAATGAGTAAAATAATCTGCTTTCAGTATTTATTATATTAAGCAATTCGCTTTGGCTTTCCTCAGTGGATTAGTTTAAAAGCTGAAACTACTGGCACACTAAACTGCCTTGAAACATGAGGGCATCATTTAATGAAGAATCTAAAAGAGATTACAGTTTAGGAGGCTTCCTTTCCTCAGACCATTTTCTTAAAGACTTGTTCATAAATGCCAATGCCTATCAATTAGGTCGATATTGTAAACATGCAGTCTAATTTAGATAAGCAAACTGAAGTTTTATTTTGCTCAGAAAGGGATCACTACAGCAGCTGGACTGAGATTTCCTGGACTTTGTGTGAACCACTGCTATGGTAGAAACACTCCAACACTAACACACTGTGTCTCAGAGATGTAAAGAAAGTCAAAGAGATGACCACAGAGAGACTTTTTTATTCTTTCTGAACATGTTTTAGAGTAACCCTAAAACATGTTCAGAAAGAATAAAAAAGCCACAAGATACATTTAAAGATTTGGTGCATGAGCAAGGGAGACAATGTTTTAATAATAACACTGTATTTTTTTAGGATACTTGCCAACATACTCATGATACCTTTGTATTAAGATGATTGTTTTCTTGCAGGCACTCTGGCTAGAATAAGCAACCTTTCAGATGGGAATTACATATAAGCCAGCTAAGACAAATGCACACACTGCATGAAACACCAGTCCAGAAAAAAAATCCCTCCCTCTTCTGTGGTTGATTAAAACCCTAGGCAGATGAGGACGGCAAAGGAGCAGGGCAGGTGCAGCAGGAAACTGCTTAACTCTTGGGGCAGAACCGTAAAACTCACACGTGGAAGTGGCCCATGAAGATTCAAATGCAGAAATAACAGGGAAAGAGGGTGTCCTTCCCTGAGCACAGCTGGTACAGATAGAAGGTGTGGATGGGGAAAAGAAAGGTTATCATGTGAGGGTAAAAAGAGAAGGAAGTTTATCCCTGTGGTAGTGGGATTTTGTAGTTTATGTTTAAGAAATTGTTTAAAATATTGTAATGGTTTGTTCCTATGCACCCCTGTTCAGTTTTCCTAATAGTCTCTCCCCAGAGTTGTTTTCCACCTGTTTTCCCACCTTTCCCCATGTCAGTCCTGGTGTATGCCTCCCTTATTTCCAGATCCTTCCCTGTCCATCCTCCAAATCCTGTCCCTGCAACTTGTCTGTCATTATTTGCTACACACATTTATCCAGAAGCTTTGTTGTCAGTTATGATATTTCCTTTCACTCATTGATATATTAAGTGAAATGAACAGGGCTTATGCCTTTATTAATGTTCAGCTCTTTACTAAAAAGATTAGCTGGGCAGGGGGCTCGACACAGAACTCGCCCCCGCAGTTGTAGCTTTCCCTGTAGCCGAAGGGGGAGAAGGCGTGCAGAGTCTGTCACTGAAGTCTTTGTGGCACCCTGGTAGCTGGAGGTGAAGAGGTGTGCAGTCTGTATCTGAAGTCCCGATCAGCAGACCGTCCTCTCTCCTTTCCTGCTGGCACCCTGGCAGCCGAAGGGTGAGAGGATGTGCAGAGCCTGTTGCTGAAGTCCAGCAGCAGCTATCCCCTCTCCTTCCCTCCTGGTAATGCCAGGAAGAGTTGCTTCTTTGCTCCTGCTTCCCACAGCCCAGTTCAGTCCAGTGCTCTGGAGGCTATGGTGACAGGTCAGACATAGACTGGGGATGTGGTTCCCTTTTCCCCAACCAGCGCACCCATCCAGCCCCCTCGGCTGTACCCTGTCGCTACAGGACACGTGAAAGCACAACGCGAGCCATGGCTATTGCAAGGTAAAGAAGAGAGTAGTTTATTCTCTGACTCCAACTTTTATACTTTTCCAAAGGTGGTAGCAGATTGGCCCCACACTGGGCCACCTCTCCAAAGCCATTGGACAAACCACCAGTACATCAACTCTCTCCACCCCCATGAAGGAACGCAAAACAATATGTTGTTTACAGAAATTTTGTGGGAAAGTTCTCTAACAGAATGTAAACTCAGAAGGCTTTAGAAAATCTCAAGAATCCGGGTGACAGTGCCCAGCCTTCCATTTAGGGGTGATTTCATCTCCAAAACCTCCTCCCATGATTCCAGTGATCCCTCTATTTTGCATCCCAGTCCTAGAATGGCAGTGTGGGTGGGGGGTGTAGGTGATTCCCAGGAGCAATTAGCTAATTAACATTTCAATATCAGTATTTAGCTCAAGCCAGCAGTGTCCCCATGGGAACCAGGAAGGCCCTTTTGTTCATAATAGAAGTTACTTAAAACCTAAACACTTTTGTCCCAGCTTTCCCAGCTCAGCAGACCTGAATAAAAATTCATCCAGTCCCAGAGCAAAAAAGTGAGCAAAGATTTTAATGGGCCTTTCAAATGAAACAGCTGCATATGCATCCTCATATAAAGAATCCCCTTGAAGAAATGATCAAACACTTGCATCACTATAGAGTAATTCCACACAAAAGGTTTTGTTGTTTCTGATTAAAGTGTAATGTGTTGGCAATGCAGGGTGAAAAAATGTTCTCCTAGAAGAGAGTGTTATTGTCTTAAGTTAATTACAAGAGATACAAAATACTGGCACAGATTTCAGAAGATACCCTTCATCTGTGTACTATTTGCACAGTAGCTTCTGCCAAAGTGGAGAAAGACGATAGAGAAAATGAGAAAATTGCATTCTCAGAACAACAGAGGAGACATCCCTGGACTTCTAAAGCACTTTGCTAAAACCTAGAAGCAGTGGCATAGAGAGATAATGTCACATCCCTATAAACAGTCCTAAAGTAAAGTTTATCACCAGCCTCTGAAAAAAAAATGTAGATAAGATAAAGCCAAAACACCCCTCTGCCTAGGAAAGAAATATTTAGAAAAAAATTATTTAGAATTTTTCAAATAATCTGACTTGCAAATTTCAAAAACAATTAAAAAATTCAAGCTGGAGTTTAAATTCCTAAATTTAATCCCACAGATTTGGTGTCTGGAATTGGGCTGTTTTTTCTCAGTTGCATTCAGTTCTCCTGCCACAAAGAAGCAGAGGATATAAAACAACAAAGCCAAGAACAAAAATTGGTTTCTGAAGCAATTCTGCTGAGGATTTGCTTTTCTATTCCCTCCTGAAATAGCATAATGTATGTGACATATGTAGAATTCTCATAGAGGCATTTTGGTTTGAATAAACTCAGCTGTTTTAAGAAGAGTAGCATTAAAATCAGTAAAAAACAGGAGACCCTACTAAGACAAAGCAAGAAGCTGCCACCTCCATGGACGAAGGCTACTCCAAAAATACATCCTCATGTTAGGAAGTATATATGTTATCTTTCAGATGGTTATGTATTATTTTGCCTTTTGTGGCTGAGGGTAGGAGAGTACAAGAAAAAGCCTGGCAAGTAACTTTGTTCCACACAGGATGGGTGGATCATTCCCTGCCTGTGGCCTACATGTGGCAAATTCATTATCAAGAAGTATTTGGGGTTTAAACCTCAGATTTCTCTGTTACTACTGAACCCATGAACTGCATGATTTGCAAGGAAGAATTTCTGCAGATTTTTTGTATGAACGGTAATAAATTTAAAACCTCTTTCCAAGACCATGTTCCAGTATTTACTCAGCTCTGTTTCCATGGACAGACATCTCTGGTTACAGACAGGCCTGAAACAGAATATTTTGGAAGAGCTAATGCAGAAATGAGTTAGTGCAGCCTAGTGCATGGTCTAATCCAAGTGAATATTCTTTGAAAACATGCTCAGCAGGATTGACCACATCATAAAAGGCCCTGATCCTGCTTGATTAAAGGTAATGGAATCTTTGTCACTGACTTTCAATGAGCACTGGAATGAGCCTCAAGGTAGCAGTTATCAGAAAGGGCAGCTGCTTAAAATATTTATTGCTCTTTTACTTGAGAGCTATCAGAATAAAATATACAGTGTAAATACATAGCCCTACAGAAATGCAAAAGTGCCCACACACAAAGAGTTAATTTTTCTGAGGCTTTTTTAGCTGTAAACGTCTCCAGATTCAACAGATTGTCTGGGAAGCACTGCCAGAATTTTACACTACCAATTAGTCGGCTTCAAGGACAGTGGTTTCCCTGCTAGCACCATAAAAGGCTGGCAATTTCTCAGACTTGGATCAAGCCCCTGATATTTGCTTCAATCTGCATTCACTCAGGATACCTGGAAGCTGCCCGACTCTCCTTTTAGTTCAGCACACCTGTGGATTTGCCTCTTCTTAATAGCGATGTTATGTGTAGTAGATATAATTAGTGCTTTCTAGTATGATATATGTGATATTGAATATCTGTTGGAGTATACACGAGTCCCTCCCACCCTCGGAGAAGAAACCTGGTGTGTGTTGAAACCCGATTTACAAGTAAAAGAATGTGGCTCGGCCTGTGTCACGGGGACCCCAGGCACTGCACAGCGCATGAACGACCCGAGATGGATATCATGGAAATCCTCGGGCAAATACACGTGAATGAAGCCTTCCCGTAAACTTCATCACGGGATTCAACAACTCCAGACACTGAATTCTTCCTCATCACCAAGAAAGAAAATTCTATTAACCTATGGACTCTGAAAGAAAAACTGCCTGCCGAAATCTTGGCCTCAGGGGGAATTTTCCCTATCAAAACCGCTTGTGCCAGGATGGAGGTGTGTGGGCATAGAGGAAAACCTCTGCTGAGGCTGACCTGTTTGTTGCACACCCAGGGCCGACCCCGGGCTAGGCTCTGTTCTTTCCTTGTGGCTGGCTAGATAGAATTTGATCGCAAAATAAATATTTTATGTTTTTAGTTTTTAATTTGGCTGGACAAATTTTCATTTATAACAGCAAGAAACCTGAACCTAAGAGATCGGGACCAAACAAGTCTTGCAGATGATTACTTTTGTCAGCATCTACTATAATACAGGCCATGCATTCAGGCTAAGAGCTGGGCTCTCAACTGTGCAATTGTAAAAGGGAGCAATCCAACACCTCAAAGTTCTGCCTCCTTCAGGAGACCTCTGCTTACAAGGTAAGGAAAAACAGCTGAGTTCCCAGCTCAGCACTACAGGGGAAAGTTGAATGGATTTGAGCGTGTTTGCAAGAGAAGCCAGAAACACTGTGTTAAGATTTACTAAAGTAAACTTTTGTTAATGGAATGTTTGTTAATGGTCAATAGACACAGTATTTTAAGTAGATGAGGAAGAAGTGAAGGGACAAGAGACAGGTTTTTCTTCACTCAGTTTCTTCAAGTGTTTAGAGCATGTTTAACCATCCTGTTCATTACCCAGCCCTAGCTACCTTTCAAGGATCAAACTAACAGCTTAGCTTTCTCCTCCTATTCCATCAGTCACTCCTTCCACCTGCACTTTTTTGTTTGGTTAGTTTTAGGCTCAGGCTTTCCGGTTCATTTCTTTTGTCCTTGAAAAAATGAAATAAACAGGGATAGAGATACTTTATGCTGATCGATGAAGTATTCCCAACAGTAAGCCCCCGGTTCTCATTCAGAAACTGGGGGATGTTGAAAACAGTATTCATAATTTTACAATAGAAGACATTGGATGACTTGAACATCACATGAAATACTGGACTCTCAGCCCTGTTGTCCCCTTTTGATCTACCATATAGAAATATGTTGCGACATTAATAATGTGGTATATAGTAATGCAGGCTATTTAAGTATGGTCTTACTGTGAAACTCCTTTTGTTTTGATGCCTTTTCTGTTCTACTATATTAACGGAACATTAGTTCTAGATTCCTAGCCATGAAACTAGCAAAACCAGCCTGTTTCGCTACAAAAAGATTTATCACTAAAATGATGGACACTGTGGTTTTAAAGCATGCAGTTCTCCCTGTTTAAACCCCCTGACTTTTATAGCATTTTTTTTTCAGGGATGAAGATAAGCAGTTTTCTCACCACTTCAGTTTATTGTTCCTTCCTTTCCCCCTCTCATCCATTCTTTCTTCCATGAGATACCTGTTCGTGGTATTTGTATTTATATTCATAACAACATCTTATTCATTAAAACACATTCCCACAATTCTGCTGCCTGTCTTTTTTCACCACCTCAAACACTAAGCATATGAATGGAGGAACTCTGTAAGAGTGCTGACACCTGCTGCAATTGTCCTACACCCATAAAATGCAAACACCATCACTAGCCAAGGGAAGGCAGAGACACTCAGACTGCTGAGGATTCTGCTTATGCAGGATGATGATGAAGACAAACTGCCTAGAAATTCATGCTTTGTGTATGGAATCTAACAAGACAGAGACCATGCTATTTCTGAAATGTATTTTGAGTGGGGTTTTTTATTTATGAGTGAGTAGGGAGCTGTGAGCAATTTATGATGTACCTTTTTCTTATGAACAGCAGGAATGTATTACCCAAAGGTTATTACTTCAAAATATGAAACAGAGCTCTCTAATCATCCTCAGTCATTCTCCTTCCTCTGTGGCAATTCGCATTAACTGTGCAATTTTTAGTTTGAGTTTTAGATACACAGTTGTTTACAATTTGCATTACATTTTATTTCTCATATCCATTGATGGGTTCTTGATCGTAGTCTTGCGTGAAGTTTTGACTTACAAGCAATTTAGTATACATTTTCATGGTAGCAATTACAATATGTTTTTGAGGCTGACATGTTTTTAATGACGACTACTGAAGAAATCTCTCCTCCAAATATCTTCAAAGCAAATCCCTAGTTCAATGTGAAAACCAAAACTAGTGGATTTCAGTACAGACTTTCAGAGATAAGCTATTATATTTTTTATAACTGTTCTCAGTGAATTTTTCTTACATTAACTTACCCATATACTCCTTTAAATCTATGCCTAATTTTGGAATCTACCAGTTTGTAAATAGTCTTATTGGCCTTGACCTTTCACAAGGCTGCATCTGTATGCATGTTTCAAGGCAACTATTCTAAAATCTCAGTGCTCAGTACTGCAAGGTTCATGTTATGTGCGCTGCTTCTTTCCTCTAGGTATTGGAGACTTATCTGCTGAGAGTGACAACAATTTCTCAGAATACAGCAAGAGGGCAGAAATAAGATACCTGGAAAACACTACAAGCCATACTGAAAGGCAGAATTACTGAAATGGCTCAAGACTACATTTCTTCAAAATCTCAATCTCCTATGTATTTTATATATCTAATGAACATGGGGAAAACTCAGCATTTCTTGTTCTTCCTGTAATCACCTGGTTGTCCTGGCTGGATTTTATGCAAAGTGTGCATCCGAGATCATCTTTCCATAACTACCTATCAGATCCTATTAACAAATTAATATGCAGCCTTGTGTTACAGAACCAGAGAAAAAATATATATAAAGAATCCAACATCCATCATTTGTACATTTTCATAAAATATCAATTCTCAATTTAAGGAATTTAACTCCTTATTTTTATTTCTGAAGTTCATAACATCCCCAGTAAATCTCTGAAGGATTTGACCTCCCATTGTACCACTTTTTATGCCGGAGTCAGATGGATTAGCAGAAGAACTGTGGTTTTGCTAAAACTTAAGTATGTGTACAAAATCCAAGCCCCAATCTGTGCCTATAAGTAAGACTGTAAACAAAACCCTGCAAAACAAACTCCCACAGCATGAACAGAGATTGCATACAGTAAGCAGAATATTCTGCCCCATTTCAAGAGCCATGAGCTGGTCATCCCCTTCTGAATGATAACTGCTGACTCCAAAGAGGGCTCTGCACTTGTCCCTGTGCCAAAGCTTGTGCACGTGTGCTGCACACACATACCATGTGGACCTGCAAGCACTGCAGCTTCACTAAGAGGCACATGATGCTTAACAAGAATTCAGGATGTTTATTTAAAGAGTAAAAAACTCATCCATTTTCATTATTCTGTGAAACACAGACAAGATGGGAACTAGAGAGGTTGGCTCAGGTCTAATGTATCCATATGCTGCAGAGCAAGGTTTAGGTTGGTATCCCTGAAAGGCAGTGACAAAGAAGGAACGTTCATTCAAGAAGACACAGCAGCAAGATAAACTATCGAAATTGCAACAATGAGGATGAATTGTAGGGAACTCAGATATATGAGGGAATGAGAAACAACTAACTTGGCTACAGAGAGATTACAGAGAGTACAATGCATTCTGTGCAGCTGCTCAAGAATCTATTAACTCCTCATGTGTTTAAGCAGCACCTCTCCAGCACTACCAATGCTCAAGTGTCCCTGCACCAGCATCCACCAACAGGAGAAGCTGTGGCGGAATGCTGCTGTCAACCCTAGAGCAGAGGTACATTTAATCCAAATTTTGTCCTAAACCGACTATCATTCTTTGAATAATGACATCAATACTAAGAGTTTTTGCAGTAAGTGAACTATAATATAGATAATGAGCTGCAAAGTCTGGTATGCCAGTTGCCAACTTCAATATTTTTCTCTTCTTTCTGGAATTTTGTAAGTGAAAACCTAGTTGAAAATATTGAACTATGTTTTCACATTTGCTGCCAATGAAAGAGCACAGAAGAGCTTCATCTTTCAGGATGCTAATTGTTTTTTAAATGAGATGTTCAATGATAAAGTTAATGGTCATCTTTACAATTTTTATAGTAATTGAGACATTAGTCATAGATGAAGATTTGCTCAGGGAGGAAGAAAGAACAGATCCCTCAGTGGGTTTTATTTCTCCAGAGAAAATAGATTCTTATTGAAACTATGGAAGGGTCCTGAGTGTAAAGGCAAGGAGTAAACAAAATCTTTATAAAAGTAGTTTTCAGAGCAAAGTCAAAATTGATAAACTGCTTCCTCTCAGATATTTTGCATTACAAAATTTTAAAGATTCCCCCAATGCCCTGGTAGCCGACATTCAAAACAAAACCAAAGAAATCTGTTTTTCTCAGCTCTGCCACCCTCACACCCCTTTCCCCTGCCCTCTGCCTTTAGGGAAGAGTTTGTAAATTATCAGCTTACCCCTTGAAAAGAGCACTCTAGGACTCTACTATACGACTCCCCTTTTTAGGAGTACCTCAGTATTCTGGCTCCATACCTTAATGGGATTAACAACCTCATTTTCTGTAAAAAAGCATCTTCCAGCTACAATACTGGGATTTGTTCTGAGTGCTCTCATCCTCTTTTTCCTTATCTTCAGTTTCATTTGCTGCAACAAAGACTGTGCTGAAGCCTCACTCTCTTTCACTGAAGAATTTCAAGGCTTTTATCCTAACCTACCAAGACACTGAATTTTGGCATTTCTAAAATGTCCAGTTCATCCACAGAACATCCTTTCCAGGCTGGCTTCACTGCATTACCCATGGTCTAAGGATGAGGTGCCTCAAAGAAAATAAATCACAAATTGTCATCAGGCTGCAGGGTAAAATCGAGCTGAAATGTACAGAATGAGGCTGTGACTAGCAGACTGCAGTCGGCTGGGAACTAGAGCCAGGCAGCAGCTCAGTCACCATCCTGCTACCCCAGTTGTACTCCAGTCCACTGAAGCCACTTTATTCCGTTTACTGGGTACTACTCAGGCTGATACAGCCTTTAGAACAGTAAGAGCTGTTCTGATGACAACAGCGGTGGAGAGTGACCTTTGAAGACTATGCAGAACTGCACTTTACCTGTTGGGATTGTGCCCACATCAGTCTTTCTTACATTTAAGTGATAAAATTACTGCTAAATTTTGTATTTTCTTGATAAGTGTACAGAAAAGGCTTTAGTATATTTTGAAATGCTGGTGGTTTTTAAAGGAGTAGAATATCTCCTTTAAGAAATTACATTATGATTTTCTAAAGAGGATCTAGAAATACTGTGACAGTTGTCACCATCCACTACTGAAGACAAAAAATCATGCAGAAGCTTGTAACTCTTGAGTAACTGATCAACAAATCATATCAAAACTGTTCCAGAAAGTGATGTGCAACCTCACAGTTAATAAATATATTTTCACTGATTTCAGCAAGTTGTACTTTGGGGCATTACTTACTGGAAAAGAATGTCAGCAGTAAATACTTAACAAATTAAGTTGTTATTCCACTTGGACTTTTAGTAGAAAGTAACCAGGTAAGTTTCAATACTTTCTGCTTTATAACTGACAAGAGTATTCAAAGATGAGTATTTGCAGTACGAATTTATTATCCTTTCAAGTCCTTACTCTCTTATTTATATCAATTTCCAGCTTTCTTAGTTTGAGTTTACATGCCTTCCACATCCTATCTGAACTAAATAAGAAGACAGAATGAAGCAAAACCAATGCACTGTTTGCTACCTACAAACATGGTATGTACATGTTATGCTTTTTGATTTAATTACACTCTTTACCATTTAACTGCACTCCAATGTCTATATGAATGTAGGTCAAGATCTTCCCTTGTGTTGTCTTTGCCTTAACATTTGTATGTTTCCTCATGTTTTCACAAAGAAAGGCTCATAGGGAACAGTTGAAGAAAATAAGTACATTTTGCAAAATATTTGCTAACCATTAATCAGCTGGCAGCTCCTCAGTACTGGGTAATCTTCTGAATGACACATGTACAGGAAACAACTCTACAGTGCGTCTACAAAGTCATGGCTTTGGGAAAAGCTGTGAAGCAGATTTGAGGATAGTAAAAACAAAATGGTGCAGGTTTAAATTAAGTGAGTGAACCCACACCCACACAGATTCCCATCCTATGAAACCAGTGACAAGTCTCTGAAGAAGGATACCATGCATGCTCAGAACATGAACTGTTTTGGAAATGACATAATTTTTACACTGTGTACTGACTGACCAAAACCTTAAGACAAAAGCTGTTGAAATTTTTTACAGTATTTTCTTGTTACTATTCTAATCACTTCCTTTGTGCAAAAGTATTTCCAAGTGTTGCAGTATATAAAGAAAAAAAAAATTTCAATTTGTCTCAATTTTTTTTCATATAATTATCCAGCAATGATAAAAAACAAATCTAAAAAGAAATTTTGATATATAATTAGCTGACAATGTAATCACACTTTCAAAACCACTGCAGAAACTACCAGTGCAATCTTTAAGACATAAAGCTCTATGACTAAAAAAATTAAAGCAAAACCAAAATTAAAGATCCCAAAACAAACCAGCAAGGTGAGGAATCATTACTGCAACTCATTAGGTAAGCATCCTTTCCTTCAGAGGCAATTCTTTTTTAAAAAGAATCTACAAGCACATAGGCTCTGATGTATTAATTTAAAATTCTTTCTTTTCTGAAAAAGACAGATATGTTAAATGATCATTATATTCACTGTGTAAATAAGGCTTTATTTCATTGTGAATCCACATAAATCACTGTAACAATATATTGATCTTACCTTTTAATATCCACTCTGAATTGTCTGACCAGAAGAGGGAAAAGTACTCTCACTGCCAGCACAGTCAATCACTGCCTCCACTGCCAATCCAGTAGAAACTCTTTGTAATTAAAAAGGCAATATTCTATGCATTTTAGGATATTTGTTAAAAAAAACATCTCAGGGAACTAGTGCAAAAACTAGAGAGGGAGACACTAAATAACAACTCTCCTAAAGATAAAAATGCTAATAATATAAATCAATAAATAATTAAAATTAGAAATAGTAATAGAAAGGAAAAAAATTGTGTCATATTTCAAACTTCTTTACAGTTGTTTGATATTTATTTGACCAGTTCTTGTTTCATAATGTATTTTAAAGTTCTTTATGATTAATTTTTAACCAAGAAACACCTTTCTGTAATTTAGCCCACAGATGTTTGAATCACCTATTTCTACTAGTATATTTGTATAAAACCAATTCACCTCTAAAAGTCATCTGTTTCAATGCCTGCCTTTTCACCTGAAGTCATACAGCTTTGTATGGGATGTAGGCACCTTTCTGCTGCTTGGGGCCATGTTGGAGGACATACAGGAACATACTCTTTCTCTGTCCAAGAGACTCAGCTGATGGAGCAGTATGGAACATGGTGCAAAAACCTGTCAGAGAAAAACAAAAGTTAGCACCATTAAGTGGAAAAAAAATTGTTGTCTGGAAAACAGTGCATATATGTGTCAGGGAAAGACAAAAATAGGTAACAAAATGCAGGAATTTTGCATACTGCATGTTTATTTACATATTATAACAAAATACTGCCTTCTCCAATTCTCCTCAACACAGTGGAACAGATCTTCATACTTGAATCTCTTTTAAAATAAATTTTCACCATGTTTGTTTAATGTCTTTTACTGTACTGGCATAGGACTGTCATTAACTGGGGTATATTGAGAATTTAGAATTTTCTAAAATAATATAAATAATATTAACATATAATGTCATCTGGCTGATGTTTTTTAAAATCCATCTTTAAAAAATAATAGTATTTTCACTTCCAAAAGGCCAAAGACAAAATACAGGGCACTTTTTTGGGATTTCTGCTGATCCTATTATTACCTTCACAATAGTTAAAAAAAAAAGTTGTATTTTTAAACCATTACTTACTTTATTATTTTCAGAAGTCACTTTCAGTGTAGAGAACTGTTTTTCAGAACTTTGCCTATACTGAGACTATTAATCATAAATCAAGACAATATGAATTCGATAAGGTTGCTTGTATGGACTAATTTATTCTTACTAATTATTCCATTCAAAGACTCAGTTCAGCTTCCATTCCCGTCAATGAAATAATGTGTGAAGTGACTACAGAAACTTAAGACTAAACAAGTGACTAAATCTAGAAGCCAGACAGGGGTGTTGTGACAGCATTCCAATCTACACCTAAATGGCAGAGGTGCTGCCTTGCCAGGCTGCAGCAATGCACAGAGCGGTGCAAACCATGGTGCCTGTGAGAAGCCATCTGAGCAGAGACAAACGCCGTCAGCTGCAATGGAATACAGAGATACTCAGAACGATGCTGTGAACACACAAGGGTTCTTCCAAAACTGTAAAAGCAGAACCAGCAGGAGTCCGAGAGGAATACAATGAGCATTGTTAGGGAAACAGAGCGTCTCCTGCAAACAAATATTAAATGCTGCAGTTCACCTCAGTGATTAATTAATTTGGGATATATCAGAAAAACCCAAAGCGATGGAGTGTATAGGCAGAGTAAATCAAGTGCTCTCTCACAATGCAGACAAGAGGCATTTAATGAAATCAAAGGCTGCATTTAAATACATTAAAAACTATTAAGTGGATGTTTTAACACAACACAAAATTAACCACGACAATTTACTGGAGGAGAAGAGTAAGAGATTAGAAAATGGATACATTCAGTGACTGCACTTACACAAAGTGTGTCTGATCTCATTTTTGAGGAAGCAGTCAGCTGCTGCTGAACACAAATGGTGATTTCCCTCTTTCTCTGAGCTGTCCATTGACCTGTGAGCAGTAAGACCTAGAAGAGTTTCCCTTGGCGGGGGAAGCTCTAAAAAATGGCCAGCACACTATGCTGCAAATAAGAGTTACCCTTTGTGAAGTGAGCTGTAACAGCTGGCCATGTGTCTGCTCTTAGACACAGCACTCCCAAAGCACTTAGGCTTAGTTTACTGCTCTTTCAGAAGAAAGGGCAATGACAATCACTGAAGAATGACTCAAGGGAACAGTTAAAATTGGTATTTCTTTGAACAGCCAAAATGCATGGACATAAAAAATTAAACCTACTTCCCTACACACATTAACATGACAGTAACACTGTGCTCAGAGACAAGTTAGGAAGTTACTTAGGCCACAGGACAATAGTGAGAACTGCATATGGAAAATTGTCCAGCTGGATCCTGAGTTAGGTCTCAGACAAATGCTGCCATGGGCCAGGGATTTGCCAGCTCCAGGCTGTCAAGGAAGGGCTGACTTCTATCCACTGTGAATATATGAACAAATCCTGACAAAAAACCAGCCTGAACTGTACAAGTCTCACTCCTGGGTGACTGCTCAAACCTCACAGGAATTTTAGTTTGCTGTTTCAGCTAATACTGGATATTTCACAAGCCTTCAACAGCTCCCAGGGACCTTAGGAGGGATCTGCATTCAATCACTGAAGGCTGGGCCTAGTTTGTTTCATTTGCAAAGTTAATGGGAGTTCTAGGAGTAGCTGCTTTCAATGGTACCTTGAGTATGCTCCCGCCTTGACTCTGCCTTACACTCCTTGGTAATGGGAACAGAGAGTGCTTTTACTGCTCCTGCTGCTCCTGGGCCTGATCTTTCAAGACAAAGCTGACATGCCACGAGACACAGCTAATGCCACAGGCTAAATCAATATTGAGGCACTAGGTCAAGAAACTCCAGAGAACAGTCCTACAAACCTGAGCATGGAGGCGTCTGCCCAAGAATAACACCATGTTAGTCCCAGGCAGCTAATGCAAGAGGAAGCTGTGGTATCAATCATGAAATAAATATACTTCCCCTGGCAAACTGGGAGATACCTATGTTGAGACAGATAGACAATCAAAATGACAGTGTTCCCACTCGATTTTTGAAATAAAGATATGTATAGTGCCACTGCTCATTAAATGGAGCTCCGCACAAAAGTTACAAGAAGCTGCATTTATAAATCAAACCTGGATTTCTCTAAATGCCTCTCAGAGCTCAGCTGAAATGCATCCAATTCTAAATGTCTGGTTTTATCTTCTTAATCTGACAGGTAAGAAGAGCTAACATCAGGATACAAGAATCTCACTCCCACCAACCAGACTCATGCCTGATATCCAGTCCAAGAGAAAGACAGACAAGTAGATGATTTTTCCTCATGAGTCCACTAACACTTGCCAGACAAGGCTTAGCCAACTAACAGTGGCTTGAGCATTCAAAAATAAAATAAAGTTAAATAAAAAAGGGGGGAAACCCCGCAAAACAACAACCAAAACAAAAAACAACCCCCCAATAAACGAATAAAAATCCCAGCAAACCCTCATTTTGAGAAGGTTATAGTCGGGGGTCTTTTTGTACACACTCTTCCCACTCAGGACTGTGAATAGAAATGTTAACAGGAGTATTAAGAAGTTTCTTTCAAGTTGAGACTGTCATAAGCAATGAGAAATCTTCTTCACTCTACAGTGATTTTTTTTTTTTAGCTTAAATGAAATGGAATAAAGGCAGGCTCATTAGGATGCAGCACAAAATATTGATGTCTTATTAACAAGACAGAAACTCAGAAAACAAAATGGCTGCTATACCACACAGCTCTAATGAGAGAGGCCCTTGCTGGAACACAGTCACATATACCATATTTCATCATCACATATGCCACAAAAAACCTAAGTTCTCTTGCATGATTTATAATAGAGGATATATTCTGCATTTTCCTACCTGCAATAGCCTATAAGCTTCCTGGGTTTGATGCTATCCCTCCCAGCCAGGCAATGCTGCCACTGCTGGTACCAGCTATGATACAGACCATTAAATCTATATCTGAGCTTTCTGATGCTCCACTCCCAGTGCTGTTTACATCTGTTTCTCTTACAAAACAACCTTTTGCTAACAGATTTGACTTTTCTCTTTCCTTCTCTCTCTACCTGGAACTATTTGCTGTCACTACTGTTCAACAAGGACTCTGCATCATCAGGGTTAACACCAAGGCACCTGATTTTATCAGAGTTTTCCACAGGATCCTGTCACAATGCTGGATCATTGGGGCCCAAAATCGGAAAAGGATTATTTATTCCCCACAAAAGATACAGAGCAGATAGAAGAGGGATTAAAGAAAGAAAAAAATTGCCTCACATAAATAGTAATCTTTTCCTGCTACTGCTGGAAGTGCCTTCAGGCCACCCTGAGATAAAGGGGCAAGGAGACCTTTTGAATGCCTTTATTAAAGTGATCAGCTCTGGGTGGAGCCCCAAGAGGTCGCACACACCACTGTTGCTTGCTTTGGCGACGCAGAGGAGGAGGTGAGCAGTTTTGTTTCACAGCAGAACTGGGGCTTCCATCCTCACAGGTGTGCCTGGGAAGACTTCCTTACTCTGGCTCAGTTCTACTTAGGTCACGGTGACACTTAAAACCATGTTGGCAGAGTAGAGGGACTTCCTGCCAGTTGGTCTAGTCACTCAGTTCTTCAAATTTTAGGTTGGCTCGTCATTTCTAGGGTCTTTTGTTGGATTTTCTTGAGCTCCTCTTAATTTACATATTTCCTGGGAATGTTTCTGGTTGCCATTTTGGGGAGCAGCGGAGGCAATACCTGAAGGATGCAACAAGGGTTAACAGGTAAGGTGGGGGATACAACCAAGGTGTATGAAGGGGTACAACAGTGGGGGTACAACAAGGGTTTAACATTTAACAACTATTTAATCAACATAACCAGCTTATTACAACTTTGTGCATTAACAGCTCTAACCATATTAACCTATGAAATGTTCATAGCAACCTGGCTACAGCCTCTCTGACAGAAACCCCCCAGCTATAGCCAGCAACTGCTGACACATTTTCTTTTCTCTTTTTTTTTTTTTTTTTTTTTTTTTGTGGCCTTCTTTAAGTCAGACTTTGTTAAGAATTACCTCTGAATGTTTGTTTTTCAGATGAGAACACAACTCTTGCCCTCAGAGAAGCCATGTAAGAGCCTCTCCCCTGGCCAGCACTCTGTGCCCCGCCCATCGCTTCTGCCACCACTTGCTCCTGCTTTGCTGACCGCCCTCAGCCTCTTTGGAGCTAGCACTTTCCACTCACACAAAATAATACCCAGCTCCACCAATTAAATGGAGCTCAATCCTAATAAAAGACAGCTTCTTTGTTTTCAATAACACAGAATTGTGTTTGATTTGCATTTGGGTTCTTTGTTTCAAAATCTTTTTGTTGTTCTGGCTGCTGGCGTAAATTTTAAATCAAAAAGACTCTATCTAATGCTACAAGGTTCTGAAACATAGCACTTCTGTCTGAACTGGGACATACATCTCACCAGTGACATTAAACAATAAAAGAACTATTTTTCTCCCTTACCCAGTCAAATATGCTCTTTGAGTATGGACTGTCATTCTTTGAACAAATAATCTGAGTGCCTTAAAGACATCTAAGACTCTAGCATATAAAACATGGAACATACCAAAGAAAGACTTGCGTCTTATTAATTTTAATTAAAACATTTATTCACTGCACTCAGATATTCAGACTTTACCTTATTACACTGATGAATATAAATCTTCCTAGTTTTGTACATTGTAATGGAATGCATCTAGTGATCAATATGAAGGACAAATCTTAACAATTTTGCAAATAATTTTAAAAGTGCAGGTGTTGTTTTAATACAGCTATAATTTATTTTATTGTTCATGTGAGTTTGCTCTATTTTATATAGGGATTGGAACTAGCATTTCACCTTTTGTGACAGTCATAGGACCATTTAGAGCCTTCCTTCTTTATGCCATTCTTGGAATAAATGGAGCTTTATGAATTTGTAATCAACAAACATGGTCCCCTTGGCTATTAAAATGTTTCTGAGAGTTAATGAAAGAGACCAAAGAACTTGTAATTAGGACAATACTCTTCTGTTTCTGGACTGCAGTAAGAATTGATACAGCAGGCATGCACTAAAGAAAGGTAAAAGTGGTAAGAGTTGTCAAAACAAGCTGCATAAACTCTTCAGAGTCTCATATTCTCAGATATGGTATTTACTTACCTGTCTTCATCCATCTACCAAGTGAAACTAAAATCACAATTCCTTGGTTTTGTTTTGACATAAATTAAGTATGAGGCTTGCTATTTTTTTAAATAGTTGAGGCTTGCTATTTTTTTAAATAGTTGATGGACACCCTAAGTTAAATTTGTGCTGAACTGAAGATGGCAGGTTACTTTGCATTTTCCTGCTGTTTGCATCCTATTTTGGGGATGTAAAACCATGAACAGTTTGATGGACTTCAGGAGTCAAAGGCTATAGTGTAGTTTTGACCTTGCTGTTGCTAAACAAGAAGGCAACATCTGCTTCTTGCTTTCCCTCTGCAAGCTTTATAGCATCTGTACTGCAGAAAATTGCAGAAGTTCTATTAACTACTGTATTTTATTTGCCCACTGGTTTCAAACACACTGGTGGGCCCACTTTCTCTTTCTCTTTCAGAAAGAGTGGACAAAGAACAAAAGAATGTTGCGAAGTATTTTTAAAAATCAAACCAGCACCATTTATAAAATATGATCAGAATTATTTCAGCAATTGGCACACTGAGAAAATGATAAACCAGAATAGTACAATATATAGGCATAACTAACATTTTCAAACAAACTACTCTGTTTGTTTGCTCTGCCCATGAGAAAAAGGTTCAGAACTTCTGAAACTACTGGAAACTCTGCCGACGGTTCTTTCTGCCTCAACTATCCACAGCACTCTGTGGCCTTTCCACCAGAGATGAAGACCTTTGAGCCTGTTTACAAGATCAGCTCCAAACCGATAATACCATATAACTTCCTGCCTTCCTTTGATTATTATTCAGTACAGTGTTGTTGAGTCACCAAATATACTCTTGGTATTAAAAAAAAACCAAAATGTAATTTCTCAACATAAGCAAAGTCAATATACAAGGCACATATTGCCTTTAGACTCTAACACAGAAAGCCTGTCTTCCCTACTAATTTCAGCAGCACAGCATTTCCATTTATGTGTTACATCCTGCTTTCTAAAACTTGACAATGTGAATCCACAATGTAACACAACCTCTCTGTATCAATGAACACAGAAGATCAGATGTAAATTACGGGTTGAATATCTAATTGCAGGGGTTGCTGCTAACAAAACACTAACAGTTTTATCTAAGATGAAAGAGATTTAATCAATTGCAAGTCCCTGAATAAACACATATAGTACCTCTGCCCAGGCACATTATACTGCTTTATCAAACTCATGTATTTAATTAAATCTAGTAAAATATTGTTCTGCAGCTTGCATATATCTTTTCCTGCACATCTTCTACATTCAGACATTTCATGGCTGAATCTGCACATGGACTACTCATTAGCTTGAGAGGAACTGTAAACAAAGGCTGGAAGAGCACACCCTGGGTTTGGAGGTGTATTTTAATGCATTAAAAAAATTGACAATTCTGTTATTAGAGGCTTTTCCTCAGCAATTTAAATTCCAAATAAATACTGACAAGCAGAAAGCTGATAAAATTGCCAGCTCATTATAAAAGCACAACTGAAATATAGTTGACATAAAAAAACATGATGTACAGAAATCTGCAATGTCCTTAATTCCCTGCCTCTTTTCAACCCTCCCAAGTGTTTTTCATCTTTCCAAGATACATTATCAGATTTCAAACTGGGATAACAGCCCTCTGAAAGGGTTTAATTTGCTGAATAATAATTCTTCCAAACATATTCAGCTGAGTTGTCTCACCAGGTATCTACTAAACAAACAGGATATTGAAAATACTCTTCTCTGGCAAGCACTCTCATTTTCTTTCAAAAAAGGCTCATGCCCTCTCTCAAACAATTTTTGAAAGATAGTTCTCGACATGTGGGATTAATCATAGCCCAAAGTTTGCTTCTATCATGTGATTAATTATTTCTACCTGTCTCAAAGGACGCAGGCCTTGATGCTTCCAGCTTTGATGCTCTTTACTCATATCCTGCCCCTAAAGTTGTGCAGGATGGAAAAAGAGACGGATTGCATCATTCATACTTTATAAGCAAAAAGCCAAAAAGTAGTATGAGGAGCAATATTTATACAATTTGGTGATCTATTTTGTTTAAGAACTGTCCCAGAATTAAATTTCTCTGCATTTATCATGGCCCAAGTGCCGCGGTGTCCCCTGGTGAAACCGCTAGCCCAGCTCCTGGGCACTGGCTGGCAGCCGAAACCACGCTCTATAGCCGCGCGTCCGTGCGTTGGCGAGAGCCGTGGCCCATGGGTCGAAAACCCACCTGAGCCAGTGAAGGGGAAGTACAACACAGCGGTAACAGACGAAAGGAGCTGTCTTATTGAGGTAGACTGCAGTCCAATTTTACTGTAGATCCGCACAGGGTACAATAGCACCGAAGGGGAGTCTGCCCCAAAAAGCGGGGAGAACTGGTGTCCACGCCTTTTTAACTTGGGGCGGTAACCAGGGGAGAGAACAAACTATTAATCAATGAGGGAGTGGGAACCGGGGTGTCATTCAGGTGAAACTTCCAGTAGGGAGAGGTGAGGGGGAGAAGTCCCCTGGGACCAGCCTAGTACCCGAGGCTTCTGGTGGAAGCTTCTAGGTGGAGGGGTGAAGCCTGGGGCGAGGGGCTACCATTGAGTGTTACATAACCAGGGTGATTGGCAGCTAGGAAGGGGAGGAGGGGAAGGAGAGGGGGACCAGAAGACCCATATGGGAGGAGGAGATATCATAAAACACAATGCAACACCCAAGGATGCAATGATTTATGCAGTGTATCAGAAGCTATTACAATGTTTCTCACATCATAAACACAGCTTATAATGCATCTCAAGCATGATACACACCACTAAGAGTTTCACTTGATGAAAGCTATCTTTATGCCTTTGATCATTCAAGTATGTTAGTGAGTTCCCCCAAAAGATTACTGAGGAGTCTAATAGACTAAAAACCTATTTCAACAATTCTTTTACAGTCTTTCAATTAAGCAATGTGAAATTCTGCATCTAAATGATCCTTCCCTTAATAACTCAGGAATAATCACACCCTCTTGCCCTTGTGCCAGACCACTAGGGTATTTTAACAAATTAATGAATTTATAATTTCATGAGAAGCTGTACCAGGAGAGAAATTATCCTTTGGAAAAAACCATATACCTTGCATGAAACATTTTTGCACTGAAAGACTTAGACCCTCTTCTTTCAACAAGGAGGTATAAATGAGGAGATTAAAAAAAAAAAATTGGTGTTGTTATATCTCAAATACCTCAAACCATTTGAATCAACTTCTATTTGATCTTAAGGTCATTTTCTAACAGAGTACCGTTGGGTACTCACCGGAAACATTCCATTACTCAGAGGATTTCCTTCTAGTTAGTTATTTGACTATGACTCTACACATCTTAAGTTCCAGGGAACGAGCAGGTTTTATTGTACTACTTAATGGAAAATGCTTAATGTCTCAGCAGAAGTACTTTCCTCAAGAGTCAGAGAGACAAAGCCTCGCACAGACATTCTGGACCTACAAGCTGGGTGTGAAATGCAGCTCACCATAAGTGACAGAGAACATAATTCGATAGAACAGCGTATCAGAAACTGCTCCCCACCTCCTTCATCAGGCCTCACAATCACCAAGATGAGCTACAGCACTCCCTCAACTATTCTGCTAAAGATTTTGGAGGCTACACATGGATTGAAAAAGAAAAGCAGGTGATGCCAGTGGCACACCCAAGATGCCTCTGCAGAGCAGAGTCCCTCCCTGCAGAGCTCCCCAGGCAGTCCTGCATGGGCTGTCGGGTTGCTGCCCCTCACAAGGGTGTACCAAAAGCACCTGCATCTCTTCAGCTCAGCACTGGTTTGCACTGACACTACCAAGTCTCCTTTTTCTACATGAGGTTCCAGGTTCCACCTGAGACAGGGAGGTTGTTCACAGGATGGTGCTCTTTGGGCCCACCTTCCTGGCCTGTATGACTGCGTGAAGCCATGCACATTGCTTTGCTCTACTTTCCAGCATAAGCACATTTAGTCTGGAAAACTCTCTAATAAGGAACTGTACTTTTTAAGCTGAATGAATTTCTGCACTTCCACTAGTTCAGTGACTTTCCTCTCTTGCCTGAATGTGTTAAGGAAGATTTAAGTGACAATAAAAATTACAATAAATTACATTAAATTCTTAAACCTGAACTTTGTATTCTTAAACTATTTTTCTCCCTATCATCATTTCCATCAGCTTATTTTAAATAACCAAATTATTTTTGTAAGAATAAAATATTTAGCAGTGCTCAGCAAGAGTTCTCTTGCCCTTGTTTAGGCTGCCATCAGACTACTTCTTTGTCTTCACACTGCCTTTATTCTATAATATACCTTGCATTTCAAGTACTTCAGTATTCTTTTTATGTTCTGCTTTAAAGATCAAACTACAAATTTGTTTTATCATATAAAACGAGTTATTGACACAAACCCAATATTATGTTTCCTTTTTCCAGTTACATTCCTAATTCTTTTGTCGTGTAATTTGCCCAAACCATTATCTTGTATTGACATAGTTGGTAAGCTGCACAATGCAAAAAACATTCTATTACTGCATAATATTCAATAAGCAAGCTTTGCTACATTGAATTTTACATACTCTGTTTGAGCAAGGCCAAACCTGCATTTCCAATTATTTCCTATATCAGTTGGTGTGATTAAATTGAAAATGTAAATCACTGACTTGTTCAGTCTTTAGCTATAAATAACGACACTAATAGGCCATTTCCTAGTGGGACTACTTGCTGTGGAACAGATTTGCAAAATACTGTAAAGATTTTAGATTATGTAGAAGATTTTTCTCTGACTCGCTAATATTTTATTTCTAGATGACAACAATCTAAAAAGAGTTCATATCCACAAAGCTCTTTTTGCTTAGTTCTTTGAAATTTCTCAGTGAAAGAAGGCCTTGAAAGACCCCTGGAGTCTGCCTCTTCTGAATGTCCCTATTAGAGATTTCAAGAGTCTTATGGGAGAGAAGAACTACAACAGTCTCTTATTATAACTACTTATACTAATACACTTCTCAGTTGTTTCATATGTGATTATTGCTATTGGTATTGGAAGTCTAAAAAGGGAAGATTTCCAGTTTAATAAGTAATGAAATGTAAAAAGAAATCAAATTAATTTCATTGTGCCTACATTTAACTGAAAAGACAGGACAAAAGCCCACAGGTATTGGATGCTAAGCTGTGATCTAAAATCCAGGAAATCAAAAGCAAGGATATACACTGCAGTGCAACTTTTCAGACAGCTCTCAAGGAATCACTGATGCTGCAGTGAATTTCCCTTCCAAAAGAAATGGTAGCAGCTTGCTCACTGATGACAGTGTTTTTCAATATTTTATTGCTGTATTTCATCAGCTTCACAAGTCTTCATTTGTTTGTAGATGGATTTCCTTTCAGGAAACTCCATGGGGTTTCTGCTGAGCCAGTTCACCATCACAGTGTGATTCCGCCTAGTGGCAGCACACAAGTCCTCCCAGTCTTTCGCCTGCACCCTTGCCATAGGGACATTCTGTGTTATTGCCCAGGCCATTAATGAAGGCATTTGACAGTGCTGGCCCCAGAATCTGGGGTGTACTGTCCCTCTGACCCATTCTCTCCGTGGTGCTTCCCAAAAGTACCCCAAGTTTAAATGTCATCACCTGAGAAGTCAGTAACATGCTGTCAAGAAAATTACAGGTCAGACTACTTTCTTGGATTTTACAGGAATGCTGTGGCATAGGCTGAGGTGAAACATAGCCAAACTCAATTTCTCTGGGGCAGCTTTTTACTGAAAAGAAATTATAAAGCTATGCTTTTTTATCTTCCTGAAACTCTCAACCTGCAGATTCAGCTGGAGTCTAGGCAGGAGGAGTGATAGCATCAGTCTTTCTTATCTCGTGACACTGATTTATACCCAGTGCTCTACAGGACACACAAACCCAATGTAAAACATAACGAAAAATCACGTAATTTAAAAGAATTTTAAATTGTATTCACAATGTATTCACATGTGTATTCACATGTGTATTCACAATGAAAGCATTTCAGAGGGGTATTTGTGTCTCATTAAACAACTAACTGCTGGGAAAGATAAGCTCCTTTCAGCTGAAGGAGGTAAGCAATTGCAAGAAATGTGGCTATACACCTAGTGAAAGATTACTAAAACCAGTCTTCCTTCTAAATAAGAGCATTGTTTCACTTGGGTGTATTTAAACGGCCACAAATCAGCTGTACAAGCTTTCTCCAAGCTCCAGTGATTAGACGCATTTTCTCATATTATCTGTTAAAATTTAAGGTAAGGTAAGGAATCTCCCAGAGTACTTCCTTTCTCAAAGTCACTCCTAAAGCAGATTGAAGGATGACAGATCCACTTTATTGTAATTTAAAAATTCTTCCACCCCGACAAGAGGTTTTAAAAAGCTTTCTCTGAAATGATAACAAAAACACAGATAGGAGACTTAATTTTCTCTTTTAAAAGGTAGTTTCTGTGTATTTTTCCTCATGATGGAAGTATTAGCTTGGCATAAAAGCACTGTTAAGAGCCCAAGTCTTTGTACTAGAATATAGGAATTCTCCTTGCATTCAGGCCCTATTCCTTTTCTCCACTGTTCAAAGGAAAAGAGGATAAAACCTGACCAAATCTGATGTCAGTACTGTCAAAAAGTCTACTTCTGAAATACTCTGACCTGTAATTACCTAGCAATTTATTATTCCTTGTTACATTCCGTTCCCCAGGACCCCTGTGACGCAGGGGAGAAGGCAAGGGATGTTATTAACCACCTCATCCGCGCCTTTTCCATGTTGGGGGTTCCAAAGGTTTTAAAAACGGACAATGCCCCAGCGTACGCCTCCAAGGAGCTCAGGAGCTTCCTGCAGCAATGGGGAGTGGAACACATAACCGGCATCCCCCACTCCCCGACAGGTCAGGCCATAGTTGAGAGGACCCACCAGAGCCTAAAGAAGATCATTGAACACCAACGAGTGGTGATGAAGGTGGAATCCCCTCATATCCAGCTGGCACAGGCGTTGTTTACCTACAACTTTCTCAACTGCGCATTTGAGAACCTGAACCCTCCCATCATGCGGCATTTTAAGACCAATCCTCAGCTGGAGCTGAAGGAGAGGCCCCTGCATCCTAATCAAAGATCCTGAAACGTGGCAGCTCCAGGGTCCATTCGAGCTCATCACACGAAGACGTGAGTATGCTCGTGTCGCAACTCCCACAGGGTTAAGATGGGTTCCTGCTAAGTGGGTGCGCCCGTACATCGTTAGACCATCACAGGCAACACCAGTCCGGCAGGTGGAAGACGTCTGCTGGAGGAGGAGGAGGAGATGGACCCATTCCTTTTAATTTACTTTCATTAACCTTCTCTGTTTTTATGTTACAGCCTCAGCCCAAGACCCCAAGTGGGATGCCATGAACATCCTATGCATCCTTGTCCTGTGGTGCCTCACTGTCCCCAGCTACTCCTGGAAAAAAGAGACTGGGGACTGGTTCAGTGACTTGTTTGGCACCTGGGGCATCTCGGGTTGGGTTTATTCTATTATCTGGTCTGGATTGTTAATTTTGTTTGTCCTTGTCCTAGCCCTTGTTATGTTTGGAATTCTGAGGTGGGTGGTGTCCAACCTCATCAAAAAGGCACTAAACATCTATACGGTGAACCCGGCTGTCATCATCTCTGCCCAGAAGTCAGATGATGAAGAAGAAGAGCAGGAAGAAGAAGAACTAGAAGATTGACCCTGGGCAGAGACAGCTCCCACCTGTCAGCCGTGGTTCGGGGACACCTACCCAAACTCAGAATTCCTCCCCGGACCAAGTTTAATTCATTTTGATAAGAGACTTTTGTTTCGTTCTGTTTTGTTTAATATGTAAAAAGGGGAGTTGTTGTGGTGTGTTTTAAGCTTCCCCCTATTATGGTTCCTCCCGCTCCCCCTATATGGGTCTGTTGGTCCGTCTCTCCTTCCCCTCCTTCCCACCTACCTGTCAATCACCCTGCTTACGTAACCCTCAACGGTCACCCCTCACCCAGGGCCTGTCTGTCACTCTGAGGCCTCACCCCTCCATCCAGAAGCTTCCACCAGAGGCCTCGGGTGATAGGCTGGTCCCTGGGGGCTCTTCCCTTCTCCTCTCCCTATTGGCTGTCCTCCCCGATTGGCACCCTGGCTACCATTCCATCCCTGTACCCCATTGGTCCATTGTTGTTCCCTCCCCGGTTACCACCCCAATATAAAAAGGCGTGCACACCAGTGCTCCCCGCCTTTTGGGGCAGACTTCCCTTTGTCGCTGTTGTACCCCACGTGGAGCTACAATAAAACCGGACTGCAGTCTGCCTCAATTGGACGACTCCTTTCATCTGTTTTCACCGTGTTGTGCTTCCCCCACTGACTCTGGCGGGTTTTTGACCCACAAGCCACGACTCTCGCCTACGCTAGGCCAGAGAGTGTGGCCTCAGCTGCCAGCCGGTGCCCAGGCGCTGGACTAGCCGTTCCATCAGGCGGCACCGCGACAGTCTGGTGGAGGATAGACCATCGATACTATTAAAATAAGGGGTGCAAAAGTATTGGTGGAAAAATGAGCACACTAAAACACCTTAGCAATATTTTAAACCATGTAACATTCTCAAATAAGCTTCTACTGCACTTTGTTTGCTGCCTAAAAAAAGAAATGCCAAATTTTACTGTGCAGGAAATGCATTCGATTTCATTTTGGGACAAGACTGGACAGATAGTAACTTTAAAAATTGAAAATGGTGAACATAAAGCTTCTCTATTTATTCCAATATTCTTACAAGCTCAGAAGCAGATTTTAGAAGCAGAAAAAAGCATACAAACACAGACTAACAGTCCGCATAGCCCCTTTTCCCCTCCCTATTCACCCCTCAATATCCCAGCCCTGATATTGCTTTACCCACCCTGTACCCCCCATAACACCTGGTTCTTCTGAGAAATATAGTCTGGACTACTCCAAAAGTGAAAAGTTTTCTTCCCAGAGCCCTGAGGCTGTAGCAGGGTCTCTGAAAAACACGTGGCAGCATCATGGCGCTGGACATGTGCCCTTATCTCCCCACAACCCTTCTCTTCCCCCAGCCCCCCACCCCTCCCCCAATCCCTGCCGGCCCCCCACAGATTCCCCCCACCCTGGGGGGGGAAGAGCCTGCCTCCGGGTTGCCTCGGGAACGGGGCCGCGGCCGGTCCCGGTACAGCTCCCAGCCGGGATGGCGTGGGGGGAGGGCAGAGCAGCTCAGCAGCCCAGAGCACCAGCAGGGCTGGGGCTTCCCCCACGGCACCGGCAGCCCAGGAGAGGGGGAGTGACCTGCCTCTCACCAGGACACAGTGGGTGGGGGGGGGGGCAAACACCCCTGCCTCTATGGACATTGGAAATGAACTAATACCATCTGTAGCACCTGTAGTATACCTAGGTAGGAGAAACGGTAGCAGAACATACCAACCACTAGCATATAGAGACAAAACAGAGATTTGTAAAATACAGAGAGAATTTGGGAGAACAAGTGAGATTTTTAAAAGCATGATAAGGGCAACCTTTAATTCAAATGAAATGCTACCGAAAGATATCACTGATTTATTTAAATGCTTACTAACATCTTCTGAATATGAGATATGGGAAAATAAATGGAAGTTAACTTTAACAGCAGTCTTACAGGAAATACAACAAACAGCCAGTGACACAATGGACAGTGACGGTAACCCTATTACAATAGATCATCTATGCGGTACAGGTGAATGGCACTGTCCAGAAAAACAAACTCGAGTGCTATCTAGGTTGGTTTTGGAAAAAATATGTAACGCTGCAGAAAAAACATTTTTTCAATTACCAGTAGCTGAGGCTAAGGGCAGCTATCTTAACATTAAACAGTTTCCTTCAGAGAGTTTTTTGCAGTTTGTGGATCGCTTGAGAACCCAAGTGGAAAGACAGGTGCAAGACTCTATGGTACAGACAGAGCTGATTAAAGAAATGGCTCAGAGGAATGCGAATGAGACCTGCCGTAGAATTATCCTCAGCCTTCCTCTTGACCCATTACCAAGTCTTGCTCAGATGACTGACACCTGTGCCAGGAGAGCAGAGCTGTTTGATACCCCTGACAGACATACAACTGCTGCACAACTACAGCCTGCTGCCACGGCCGCACCAGGTCCAAGGAGACAACCAATGTCATCAAACCAGCTGCAGCACATCATCTGCCTCCGTTGTAAAAACCAGGACACTTTGCCAGAAACTGCCCTCAAAACAAGAACCAGAGAAAGTTCAACAAACAAAAAAACTGAGTGCACAGCGTGTGCCCGCTGCTAATACAAATATGCACAACGATATAAATATAGCGGGACCCACACGGGAAAATGCCTCTCTCTTACAAATAAGGGGGAGAACGGAAGTCATGGTGGGGGGGGGGAGGGGGGCATAAAAATAAAAATGAGAAATGTACAACTAATCAGGTTTGGCAGCCACTAGGCAGACCTCACCTAGTGACTGCCAAAGGGTTTCATTTCAGATCTACTGATTGGGAAGTTATTATAGTGGACCTGTCAAACAGCTCACAGGACCTACAGGCGTACCAAATGTAACACAACAGTGAGTATTTTGTCATTGGAGATACAGCACACACACCTTCAGAGACTGAAGTAGCTCCCATGACTAGTAAGGGAAAGATATCAAGCCTTATGCTGTTTGCACGCTGCTCACACCCTCCATTTTACCTAGAAAAAGGGCAAATTTTGGCCCAAGCCATTCCCATCCCAGTAGAAATAACAGTAGAAGGAAAATCACCAGAAGTCTACTGGGCAGAGGTGGTGGGAGAGGATAAACTCTCGATGGCATACAACCTAGCATGGAACCTGGGTCAGAGCACCTTCAGGTAGAAGGGGTTCTGCACACTGGTGCAGACATCATGGTGATACCTAAGACCGTGAGGCCATCACACTGGGAATTTCAACCTGTGGCAGGCAAACTTCAGGGCATAGAAGGAACCACATTGGCAAAAATTTCAAAAAATTTTGTACAAATTGAGGGACCTGATGGGAAATTGGCAAGTGTTCGCCCATTTGTGGCAGACTATAAGGCTCCTCTGTGGGGGAGAGACACTATGTCCCAATGGGGAGTCCAGCTAATCTTTCCAGGACACCCCAGGATTTTTGGAAGTAGCCACTGTGGCTCGCCCTGCCCACAAGTTAAAGTGGTTGGATAACACCCCAAAGTGGGTACCACAGTGGCCTTTGAGTATCGAGAAACTCGAGGCACTTGAGAAACTTTTGGAGGAGCAATTGGCTCATGGACACCTACAAGAGACAGATAGACCTTGGAATTTCCCAGTCTTTGTAATAAAGAAGCCTGGGAAGGACAAGTGGAGATTGCTCCACGATCTCAGAGAAATAAACAAAATTCTAGACGACATGGGTCCACTCCAGCCAGGGATGCCTGGTCCAGCAATGCTCCCACGAGATTGGCAATTGGCTGTTCTAGACATCAAGGACTGTTTCTTCCAAATTCCATTGCACCATGAAGATGCCCCGAGGTTTGCATTCTCAGTCCCTATCATCAATCGGGAAGCCCCAATGAAACGCTATCACTGGAAAGTTTTGCCCCAAGGTCTAAAATCCAGTCCTTTCATATGCCAACAATACGTAGAATCTCTGCTGTCTCCAGAACGTGCAGAGAGAAAGGACGCCATCATCCTTCACTGCATGGATGATGTGCTCGTGTGTGCCCCCAGTGACTCTATACTCCAATACACGCTTGACCTAGTGGTTAAGATTTTAACGTCTGTTGGATTTCACTTGCAGAAAAACAAAGTTCAAAGGATGCCACCTTTGAGATACCTGGGTCTGGACATCTCTGCAAGGACTATTGTCCCGCAGAAATTGGAGATCAATTGCAACCCCAGAACACTAGAAGACCTCCACTCATTATGTGGATCTTTGAATTGAGTAAGACCCTGGCTAGGCCTCACAAATGAGGATCTAGACGCTCTCTTCAATTTCTTGAAGGGGAAGAGGGAGCTGGCCTCCCCCAGGGAACTGACCCCAGTGGCAAAAACAGCAATTGAAAAGATACAGAAGGCCTTGTCAGAAAGACAGGCACATCGGTGTGACACAAACATGCCTTTCCAGTTCATTGTTCTAGGGAAGCTGCCACATTTACATGGGTTGATTTTCCAATGGATCAGGGGGCAGAAGGATCCACTCTTGATCATAGAATGGGTTTTCCTCTTGCACCAAAGATCCAAGACCATCACTAAGCCACAAGACCTGATAGCAAAGCTGATTCAGAAGGCCGGGGTGAGACTGTGTGAATTAGCAGGGTGTGACTTTACATGTATTCACCTCCCAGTCAGGCTTTCTGAGGAGGGAAGGAACTCTCCTGAGAGACTGACCAAAGGGATGTTCGAGCATTTGCTCCAGAGCAGCACCAGCCTCCAGTTATTTCTGGACAGCTACAGAGGACAAATATCAGTCCATGTCCTGTCTTACAAGTTGTTCAATGAGGAATTTCACATTATTCCTCAAGAGAGAAGGAGCCGGAGGCCACTCACGGCCCTCACAGTGTTCACGGATGCATCTGGGACTTCCCATATGTCAGTGATGACTTGGAGAAATCCACAGACTCAGCACTGGGAAGCTGATGTCGAGCTTGTGGAGGGATCCCCCCAGATGGCTGAACTGGCTGCAGTGGTAAGAGCTTTTGAGAGGTTCTCTGAGCCAATCAGCTTGGTGACAGACTCTGCCTACATGGCAGGAGTAGTGTCCAGGGCGGAGTAGGCTGTGCTCAAAGAAATAGAAAATGAACATCTCTTCAGATTGCTCTCAATGCTGATTTATTTAATCTCTCACCAAGAGCATCCATTCTTTGTGATGCATGTGAGGTCACACACTGATTTGCCAGGTGAGATTGCAGAGGGGAATCATAAAGCAGACGCCCTTGCTGCACCAGTCAAAAAAGCACGTCTTCCTGAGTCTTCCAACAGGCAAAGCTGAGTCACCAGTATTACCATCAGAATGTGCCAGGTCTGATCCAACAGTTCCAGCTAACATGGAGTCAGGCTCAAGCCATTGCGACCAACTGTCCCAATTGCCAGCTCCAGGCCATGCCATCGTTGGGCATGGGGGTAAACCCCAGGGGCCTTAGCAGCTGTGAGGTGTGGCAGACAGACATCACACACATTCAAAGCTTTGGTCACCTTGAATACGTTCATGTAAGCGTGGACACATTCTCAGGTGCAGTGTATGCCTCTGCTCATATAGGACAAAAAGCTGCTCATGCCAAACAGCACCTACTGCAAGCATTCTCAGTATTGGGGGTTCCAAAAACTATTAAAACAGACAATGGCCCCACGTATGCATCCAAGGAGTTTCTGGAATTTCTCCAGCAGTGGGGAGTGGAACATAAAACTGGCATCGCCCACTCCCCCACAGGTCAAGCTGTAGTCGAGCATGCACACCAGACGCTCAAGAAGGTATTGAAAAGACAGAGCAGTTCGGCTCCCTGGATGTCTCCACGGGAGAAGCTCTGCAAAGCAATGTTTGCCATCAATTTTCTGAACTGTTCATTTGAAAACATGAGTCCACCAGTGGTACGTCACTTTAACAGTAGCAATCAGTTCAAATTGTCTCAGCACCCACCGGTATTGATCTGGGATCCAGAAACTTGGGAAACCAAAGGTACCTATGAACTTTTGACCTGGGGTCGTGGCTATGCATGTGTAGCTACTCCCTCAGGCCCTCGGTAGATTCCCCAGAAGTGAGTGAAACCTTTTGTCCCCAAGAATCCTGGTCAGACAGAAGGGGACAAGAAGCATTTAGCTGATGCTTCAAAGAGAAGATGCCGCCAAATGGAAGAAGAAGAATTTACCTAAGTGTGAATTCCTTCCAGCAGTAACAGAAACTTTAACATGTTCTTAAAATGTTTGTTTTTCCCTTCTAGAGAAAACCTACCTCCCACTCAACCCTGTGATGAACCCCATCCAAGTTGTCATCCTGCTAATGCTGAACAGTCAGGCAGCTGCATGGATCGTCCCTTAGCCGTGTCAAAACGTCTGGGTGACCCTGGCGCAGACACTACAGTAGGAAAACATTTGCTTGTCCACTGCAGCCGCAAAGGACCCTGTGTCCATCTGCTGGTAGGAATTCCATGGCAGGCTGGATAATTCCAGCAGACCTGAACAAACATAGGTCCAACAAAATCCCAGAATCACACACCCCCCAACCACACAAAGATCAGAGGCAAGTCGGGGTGATCCTGAAATCCTTAGAGGAGTGATTGCGAGGTTTGCCCAGGATGGCTCAGGAACCCCAATATTGTATGCAGCTGCGTAAAAGGCTTTGTGAGCATGAACTTAGAAAGTTTCTTTACTGTATTCTCCTGAGCTGTCACCACCCCCCTGAACAACTCCCATTGGGTTTGACCTGTGGTGTGTTGGTGTGTTTAGGCTGGACACTGTCTCTATTGGTTTAACCTCTTGACCTACACCCCTTATAAAAACTGTGTCCAGACCTCCGTGTGCCGCCATTTGTCCTTGCGGAGTTTGAGAAATACATCTATCTCTGGACTGCATAAAAGTGGTCTCTCTGTCTCTTTGTCCTGGGTCTTAGTAGTGTTCTCGAGGGGGGGGGGGGGCGGTTCTGCCATGTCCCAGTGAGCCAACTGCTGCCTGATAATCTTCCGAGAGACTCAGGGCAGCCGTGTTTGTTGCTCTCCCTGTGGCGGGCGACTGCTGCGCCCGAGGCCATAGAGAGGGGGGCCGCGTGGGAAGGAGCATACCCAAGAGTTAGAGCTATTGGGTTCTTCTCCTGCAGCTTATTGTGTGCATTTTTCTGTGGTCCTAAAACCTTCCAACACTGATGAGTACCACGTTATAAAACAATACCGTGGGGAGTTCACTGCAAGGAGGTGGTGTCAGAACACAAGCCATATTGGGGCAGACAACCCATCTCACTCAAGTCCCAAAAGTTTCCCTAAGGGATTGTTCTTGATTTGTGGGGATCAGGCATGGGCAGGAATTTCGTCTCGGCTTTTAGGATGGCCATGTACCATCGGCAGGCTGTCCATATTGACACCCAACAAAACTCTAATTGGTGAATGGACTCATAAAAACAAATCGGCAAACAAAATGCAAAAGAGGAGTGTGGACAATCTGGATGCAAATTTTAACTCAGAAATTTTTCATTGGGCCAAGTCAAAAAGAATTGCTGTGTCCCTGTTCCTTCCATGGGTCACAGCAGCCAAGACTCTGGGTGAATTGGGCCACCTCGAGTGCTGGGCTGTCAAACAGGCAAAGTTGATGTCTGCTGCCATCAGCTCGTTCCTAGAAGATGAGGAAATTACCAGACAGTCCACACTTCAAAATCGTGCTGCTATAGATTTCCTTTTGTTACTGCATGGACATGAATGCAAGGAATTCGAAGGACTTTGTTGCATGGACCTGAATACAAAAGCTCCAAACATCCATGCTGCCCTTCGAAGCTTGAACAGCCTGATCAGACTGTGAAGCAAGAATCTGAGGATTGGTTTGAAGAACTGTGCAAAGGCTGGGGATTCATGGGGTGGTGTCCATCTACTGTTATGTCTATTTTGTTACTCCTTGTTATTCTGTTCCTTGTAACCCTGGCGTTCGGGATCCTGCGTCACTTGATTTTCAAAGCTATCAAGGGTCTCATACCTTCTACCTCAGAAGTCAGCCACATAGAGTTGGCAAACCTGAGGAGCTCACACTACGCCACCAACTGTAGGTGGTGGGAAACCAATACTCAGGGTTAAACTGATCCCAGTGAATTCCTGTACCCTTCTTAAACAAATAAGGGGGAGGTGTTATGTTCCACTCAGGCCATGTTTTCCCCATTCCCCGGGACCCCTGTGACTCAGATCAAGATAAGCCTGGACCCCTCCTTCATGGCCCAATGGGGTTGGCGGAGAGCCAAGAAACCCTCCCTGTCAAGAGCCTAGATAAACTCCCTGACATTTCCTATTCACCCTCTCTTTCCCCACTCTTCCCTCTTGGATCTTGGAATAAAAGAGCTGGACAACTACATCGGGGTGAGAGCCTCTTTTGAACCTTTGCCCATCTCCTGATGTTTCCCCCCCTCAAGATCTCATATTTCTGGGCTGGCCTGATAATTTAGGGGCTGAGAGAGAGGGGCAAACCACAAGTTTGATACAGCTTTCCCCTAATTGGTCAATCAATCTAAACACTATCTAGTGTCCAATTAAGAAATCACCCTTTGGTAAATAAATATCCATGACACATTCCCCACGTGCACAACAGCAGATGCAGCAGAGATAAGAATTGTTTCTCATTCTTTTCTCTGATCTTCTCACAGTCTTCCCCAGGAAAATAACTGGGAAAGTCTGTGCCTGCTCTCTGCCACAAAGAAGAGCCAGTGTTACAATGAAATAGCCTCTAGATGGTAGGATTAGTACCATTCCGTGCAGGAAGGAGCTATGTGACAAATGCTGTCTACAGCTATACTCTACATTTTAACATCAAACTCTAATGAAGGCACTCATAAGATATCCAAAGTCACTCATAAGATATCCAAAACTGCTCCCAAAGTTATTGACAGTCATGGCAGTAATCTTCCCATAAAAAGAGAGAATAATACCAAAGTCCCCAGGGATATAATCTCTGTTAGTTAATTACTGCCCCAGAAGGAATGTGACCATGAAACTGGCTTAAGAGACAGCAACATGAACAAAGAGCACAGACAAATAACTGTGCATGAGGTGAGCCTGTGAACCCACAAAGAAAAAAAAAAATTAAAGTGATACTCATAATTAATGAATATTACAGAGTAGGAGCACTGCTCTGTTCCTTTTTTTTTTTTGCCTCCCTGCACAAAGGAGAAAAAAAAGGTTTAACTATGCATGTCCATGCATAACTTGAATTATTTCATTACTGTCTGACACCCTTCCAGTAAAAGATCAGCTAGATTTTCTTATATTCTCTCAGCGTTTGTTTTTTTTCCTCAGATCAACTAAACCTGAGACACGTTAAATTTAAATGTGGCTTTTTTGAAATTCAGGATTAAGTGAACAAGCTAATGCCATTCCATAGACTTCAACAAACCAGCTACCTAGACAGTAATTCAAGTTAAAGCAGTGATTTACAATGGCTACCAGCAGAGATTTAAAACAAATCTTTGTAATCAATATACAAAACAGGCTTTGAGAGCAATGTCCTATGCTGGCAATACACAATCCTGATGTTGCAGTCCATGTTTATTTCATTAAGTTATTGTTAAATGGCTCATTCTGTTATCCCCCCATGTTTTTCCCAAATTGTTTTTTCCCTAATTTGTACCGTCCCTCATGCTATTCCCCTCCCTTTATTCCAGTCCCTTCCCTGCCCGTCAAGGCAACCCTGCCCCTTTTTCCTGAATGTTCCCTGCCACTCAGCCCCTGGGCCAACACCCGATTGAAACACCCACTTGGAAATCCCCTAATCCATGATGCCCCTTTGGCCCCTGTGCCTTTCCCTCTGCTCCCCCTTTCCTGATTGTCCCACAGTGTTGATGTAATCCCCTCACTCCTGCCCTGAGGATTCCCTGTTGGTTAGCTGCTTGTATCCACCCCGTGACTTGTATCTGAACAAAACCCCTTGCATACAGGGCTGGGGCTTTTTGTCCTGCTCTCTCCACCTGGAATAAACTTTCCCTTTGGAAGCTCAAGGCAAAGAGCCTCCTCCTTCCTCCTTCACCTGGTTCCTGCTGTGGCTGTAACAGTGTGCATGGCAGACCTTGCAGCTCTCCAGGTTTAGCTGTGGGCAAACCCCAGTCCCAGCTGTTCCCCAGTCCCGCCATGGCTACTGGAGTGTAGCCACAGAGCTAGCCCAGGTTCCGGTGGGCTTTGGCACCCTGAAGGCCAGAAGATGGTTTTATTTTGGGCTCTCCCAGCAGTTGTGACCCTCCCTGGCAGGTCCCAGGGCAATGCCTCCATCTCAACAGTGTAATGGTGTCCAGCTCCCTCTGGCAGGCTCAGGCTGATGCTACACCTGAAAGCTGCGAACCCTGCACCAACATCACACTAGGTAAGAGGATACAAAAAAATACTTGGAGGTTAAGAAATGCAATAAAAATTGTAAAGCAGTGACAAATATTTGTTTCTAAAAAGTTCTCACTTTTATGATGACATCACTTTTCCAAGTCTTTTTCAGCTCCTGCTCATCTAAGCTGGATTTGGTAATTTACAGTTTTCTGCACACTCAATATTCTTTGATTAACAACCTTCACAGTTCATCTGTGTAGAAAAAAATACATCACTGCAGCTGGTACTGGCTCATCCCTGAATAAATTGCCATTTTTTCTAAGAATTGTCCTTATTCCAGAGCCAGAGTCAATGCTATTTTTTTATCAGTTATATTACTGTTGATCCCATTCAAAGAACAGAAAGAAGAAAATCTGTCTCAATTCCTACACAATTAAGACAGATGAGGGAGAACAAGGAAGTCTAATCCCTAGAAACTACATTTTCATTGTACTCTTCTACTCTAAATGGAGTCAAAAGCAAAGAGAAACTAAGTCTTTGAAAAGTGGGAACCTTCAGATACCCATGAACTCTGAACTTATTTTTAATTGCTGAAATTAATACATGACATGCAGGGGAAATTTCTTCACATGAATGTAGTTTTCCTCTTTCCCTAGGGCTCTTGGAGAGATAAAAACAGGAGGCAGTTTTCAGCCATGATTCACCATCAGTAAGCAAGAATTCCAAGTAAGCCCTAAGTATAACTTCTAGAGTAATAAATCTCCAGCCAAAGAGTAGTGTAATTTTCAACATGCTTTTCTTAGGATTTGGCATCCTAAGAAAAAGCAGTTATCTCATATTCACGTCATACCTGAATAGATCTGATCTTCATTTAAGCAATCCAAGAGACTGTTTCCAGTATGGAAACAACTGTGCAGACTCAAGTCATGTTTAATTCTTTTTGGAATATTTTGCACATCTTCATTGGTTGGTTTCTCTCTAGTTCTTAGCCAAGAGTTAATTCCATTCAATAATCTACCAGAAGGACAACATTTTAATTTTACAGAAACAGTGCATGTGTGAGTTGGGAAAATCTACATCACATGGGAAGCCAAGGAGGATTGCTGCTAATTCTAGGACTGTGGTCATCTTCTTGTCTTGGAAGAATCTCAATTCCCACAGTGATCTGGCTGAAGAACTCTTTAGAGCAGTAAGTATTATTTCCAGCCTGTAGAATCTGGTCAGTTTTCCAGAACAAAGAACAATTTCTGCACTATTTTTATTTTAAAAGCTCATCTTCTTTCCATCATAAAAGATTAAACTTGACCATGACACGTACAAGTGCCAAGTGCATTTTCATTGCTCCTTACATGCCCAAAGATCACAAAGGAGCATTAAATGTGGATAGCTGTTAGAACATACAGGCACACTACTGGAATACATACATAGAGAAAGATTTACATTTATTAAGAAGCAAATGTAAAAAAGGCTAAACTGATGATTACAAGATTAGACATGGTGGGGTTTCCAGTAAAGTATCTGTCAAGATATGTCATAAACTACAGATTTGATGCAGATTTCATGAACAGCTGCACAGCTTATGGTATGAGAAAATGATGTATATGAATGACCATTAGTTTAATATGAAGCTGATATAACTTGACTTCCTGATGTTCAACACAGTATTTTTAGTCTAAGAAATACCTCTTCTTAGTTACTGAAGCAGCAGAGCTTCAGTTCAGAGTGAAGAACATAAATTTCAGCAGCATTAGTCTGTGGAACTTCTAGCTTTGATCTCAAGTTTTAAGTTTAAACAGTAATAGTGAGAAGCCCATAGCACTGCAATATTTAACTTACCAGTTCTCTGGTATTTTCAAATGTTCATCAAGGCTGCCTATGTTCAGTGGCAGCAGCATGCCTCCATGAAACTTGCAGACACTTCTTTTTCATCAAAAAACCCCATTTATGTAATAGAACAAAAACTGCCCCATCCCCAACTTGGAAAGATTGTTCTGTTACACGGTCAGCAAAGCACTGATGCAAACCTTTAGAGAGCAGGAAGGAGAGCTGTAATGTTATTATCAGTGGCCTCAAAATAGGAACCAAGTTACCCTCCTGATCTAGAAGGGCTGCAGTTGTGAACTGGAGCAACTGAGGTTCAACCCACTGCTGAGTTTACTGCATCTCTGAAGGGCAGCTTGGAAAGATTACCAAGTCCCCATTATCTCCCCAATGAAATAAGGAAATAAATAAATTCGGAAGGAAGGCAGCACCTCTGTGGCTGACATTATTAGGCTCAGCTGGATCCCCTAAATGAGGCATTCAGTGTTGGATAGCTTATCTCAGCTGATGGCTCCCTGCACTGGTTCCAGGCTCCCATCCAGGATGTTGCTTGCCGAAGTGCAGGAGCTGCCAAGCCCTGCCTGGGGCTTGCCCAGCCCTCCAGCAGGGCCACCAGGACACTGCCACAGCACTACAGAAACCTCTCTCACCCACCTCCCCTTCTGGGAGCTCACTCCTCCAACCCTCCCAGTCTGGGTCTGGCTCTGAGCACCACAACTGAGCACAGTGCAAATCCCGGGGATGTCATGAAGAGGAAAAACAAGACATGAAAATATTGATGACACATTTTAGTAATGCTAACGACCACTTCAGTGTTCTTTTCCTACAGTGGACTCCCTTAAACCAAGTTTTATGCAGAATACATTCTCATTTATTTTTTATTCCTGCAGACTGTTATGTTTTCCTACCTTAATTTGCCAGTGAACTGTCTACCATCCAATTAAAAATTACAATTTGCTCCTCCTCCAAGAATTACACTCAAATCCAGCTATTACATTTTTGTAGGAGTTGCACCTCTTGCAAGGTATGCTCACATCTCAAGGCGTGCAGCCCTCCTGCTACCAAATCCTGAAGTGCCTTCCTTCCCTTAAAACTTTGTTCAAGGGCCTGGGAGCTGTTGAGAACCAGCTACCTCCCCTAAATAATGCCAAACTACCCAGAATTTCTATCCCTATTCTTCCACTCAGGCTCTGCTCCTGTTACAAATCTTATTCTCCCTGGAAGGCAAACTTGCTTTCAAAAACCCTTCTCCAGCTCACTTCTCTGCCAGCCAATCCCTAAGCCCTCATTTCCTCCACCAGCAGAAGCAGCTGCAGCAGACAGAGGTGGATCTGAGCAGCCAGTTCCCTTGCAATTCCATGCAGCTGCAGAAAAATTGCTTTAGTGCTAAAAAAATGCTAGAGTTCTAGGCAGTATTCAAGGGGGTAATGGGGGCCCTAACACTGACAGGAACTGTAACTGAAATACTGTATCTGACATCCCTGTGAGGAGAGGATTCCTCCCATGTCCTTATCCATTAATTACAATTCTAACTAGGGCTTTTAGCAACTCTTGCTGCATTGCTCCGTCACATTCCAGGGAGGCCTTTGGGAGTCAGAAATACACAGCTGAAAGGGGATGCTGGGGCACTCAGTCCTTCCACTTGCTCCTATGAACTGCGTGGAAAAAAATTAAAATAAATGTACTTTCTCCAGTTTTCTGCTTTCCCATGCCAGGGGATTTATGTCTGTCACAAGGGGATGTTTTAGAGAAGGAGTCCTTTCAAGTCCCAAGACCTGAAGTAATACACTCATCACAGGGCAATTTTTCATGCTTGGATGTGGCTTTTAAAAAAACTTGATACTATAATCAAAGAATAAAGCAAGCTTTTGGCTTCACCATACCCCAAGCTACACTTCCAAAAGCAGTAACTTTTGGAAAATCAATGCAATAAATTTCCCACGCCTCAAAATGCCTTGTACCTCCCCTTGTTACAAATTACAACAGCATTGGTTCACTCACATATTACAGCTGACCTTGCATGTGCAACACCAGTACAATGCCTCTCTTTTACTGACAGCCTTTCCCCCAGATGACAGAATGATAATTTAGAATAACATAATTTTCAATCAACAAAAGTACTGAAGAAAGAAAAAAAAAGGTTCTCATTGTTTTGAAAAAACTGATAATAACAAGAAATATTAAGTAAACATTTTCTTACTAGAATAGATGTGACTGGATCTAAAGGAATATTTAGCTTTGAGTAACTTTTTCTTTTAAGGGAGTGTCCTAGGGTGATGTTATGATGCTTGTGTTCCCAGTCGTCTGTTCTGTTTATGCTGGATATTATGTTCTGTGCCTTCAAGACTGGCTCTGAAAAGTTTTGTTTTGTTATCAACCTGCTCAGTTCCCCACAGTCTGCTGGACACAGATGGCATACATAGTGCTGCTTTTGCATTTGGCTTTTGCTTTTTGCCTTCGCTCTTGCTCCTGCTTGTGCTTGCTTTTGCTTTTTGCTTGTTATTTAGTTTAGCTGGGCAGTCCGAATTTTCCCTGGACTGTCTTTCTTTCTGTTTTCTTTGAACCATCCGAACCTGCTCCAGACTGGGACCTGGGAAGCACCGTGAGCCTGCATTTTGTGACCTGTATCAGCCATCACCAGCACCAGAGGGACTGATAACAGAGTGACCACTCCCAGGAGAGCCTTTCTGAAGTTGTCATCTCTTCAGAGTGATGAAAGAGTTTTGTCATCTGGTGTTGTTAATTTTTTTTTTTTTTTTTTTTTTTTTTGGGGGGGAGTTTTTTTTTTTAAATAAACAGTTTTTTTTCAACTTCTCTTCAAGGAAATTCTTCCCAAACCAGGTCGGGGGTGGGGCCATGGGGTTTGCTTTCTGGGGGCTCCTTCTGGAGGTTTTCTCCCAAATTTGCCCTAAACGAGAACAGGGAAATAGTCTAATATCTTTGTATGCCTAGAGAAAAAGAACAAAACCCCACAACTGAACATCTACACAGGGAAAGCTTTTGAAATTACATCCTTGACAGAGCTGTGGAAAGGAACAAGTATAAATGTAGCCAATCTTGTGTTTCTCTTAAACAATAGTTGAACACACATTTGTGCTTACTGGTAACAACACTTTTTTCATTTTAGGGTCAGATTGATATATACCTCCTCAATATTAAATGAGCATTATTCTTAAAAGCAGTAGTGTGGGAGTCGAAGAATCATTTTTATCAGCCTGGTTTTAATTTCTCAAGTCCAAAATACCTTGTGAATCTGTAACACTAGAGAGGTAATTCTGAGTCCATTCACCAGCTTGACATACGTCAGAGAAAGAATCTGGATAAATTCCTCAGCTGCCACAGGAGCAATGAAACATACAGAGCTTCATGGATTTACAACAAAGCAGAGTTTGATCCAGAGACAGTTATGTGACTTGCCCACAGTACTAAGTTCAGTCATCAGTGGACATGACATCAGTTCAGACATCAGTGGACACAGATCTCAAAGTCCTTAAAGTCCCTTCCAACCCAAACACTTTCATGATTCCATGATTAAGAATATGCAGAGTACCTCACATGTAAGGTAACTGCATTTAAGCATTAATGTGCAGTGGAAGACAGCTGGGGAAGAGAAAGGCACTGACAGCAGGGCATTCCATCCCAGAAACCACTGAATAGCCTGAGCTGGAAGGGACCTGCAAGGATCATCAAGTCCAACTCTTAAGACTCTTAAGTGAATGGCCCACACAGGGATTGAACCTGCAACTGTGGCATTTTTACCACCATGCTCTGACCCACTGAGGTCATCTCAGTCTAGCTACTGTCTACCACCAGTTTTGCAAGACTAGGACTTAAGAAAATATTTCTGCCCATAAACACTCTACAGTGAGCATGAGGGACGGAAAAGCACTGCTGCCTCAGGACCAGAGAACAACGCCTCCAAGGACAAAAGTGTGTGAATTGAGCATGTATATATTAGGGCTGCACCAGCAGAGAAGTTGTTAGCTATTCCAACATTATATTCCTGAGGCATATTTTCAAGAGAGATGGTGGAACATGAAATTCACTTTTATTTACATTTTTATTATTACACTTGTGTAGATCAAGTTCATAAAAGCAGCTGCACAATGTTGTCCTGATGAAGCAGAGGATCATAATTAAACACACAGTATTTTCCTATCCCCTGTTCTTATTTTCTTTTATGATAAGGTTACAGAGAACATAAGAACAAGGGAATTAATTAAAAAACCTAAGAATATATGGGGATCCTCATGTCCACCACCAAAGTCCACTTACTGTTTGTAGTTTCATACAAACAATATCCTTCATTCCAATCCTGCATCAGCAACAATACCATGCAGTTTTCCAACCTCAGACCAGGAGAGATTTTGAGCTAGAGACCTGACAGCAGTAACCTTTCAGCTGATTTGAAACTGCAGAGAATGGGAAGTGTCAATACAGATTGGTGCCTTGGTGTCCTCAGTATTTGTTACAAAGCAGCACATTCAACATTTGCATGTGAGAATTTTCAAATCTTAGTGTCTGTGGGCAACTAAAGCACAACTGGAAAAGTGGTGGTAAGACATGAAACACATTCTGGTGATGCAGAGCGTTCAAGTTTCATTTGATGCTGTAGCCTGTATAATTGAAATTGTTCATGTTGCACCTTAAAATTTGACAGCTGCAGTTATTTATTCAGCTAACTTCCATGATATTTCTGGTATAAACTACTATAGTTTT